>PQWD01005456.1:0-119651 GCA_019425675.1 Leucinodes orbonalis
CGTCAAACTAAACGGATGTCCATCAAAGATAGTTGACAAGTTTAGATATCTTAAGTTTAGATTTTTGTTACCCCGGATTTGAGTTACGATGCAGATATAGAAAGGAGCGTAGGGCGTTATCTGTGCGTGCTAACATGATTGCCCGCAGATTTGCTCGTTGTTCTAATAATGTCAAAATCACCCTTTTAGGGCTTTCTGTACGTGTTCTTCACGAGCAGTTTGTGGCGAGCTACACGCAGAAGCAGTACAATGCCTTATGTATCCAGTACAACAATGCGTTCCGGGTACTGTTGGGGCTGCCCCGCTTCTGCAGCGCGTCGGGGATGTTCGCCGAGGCGCGCGTGGATTGCTCCCATGCGACCATGCGGAAGCGGTGTCACCATCACCATCATCACCACATCTTTGGTGCGCAGGGTGCGGGCCAGCCGCATGCACATTAGTTGCCGCATCTGTACCTAAATCATTGTTTAATGGTGCACAGGCAAATAGACGTAAATTTACTTTTTTAAATGGGTTACGTAATTTTTGTGATTATAATTGATTTTTATTTTTTATTATCTATTTTAAAAGTTGTCATGTTCCGGTATCCATAAATTTAATTATTTTAAGAACCTTCATTGTAAATGTAATAGAATCTGTATTATTTTTATTATTATTTGACATTATTCAACTTATTCTTTTAATTTAGATTGTTTGTAATTTTTTCAATTTTGATCCATGTTGATTGAAAATAAGTTATTGTTATGTTTTCGAAATCCTTAGATTACGGGCCAAATAGTAGACCGTTCCTTTGGAAGGCATGCGCTCTACTATACGCTCTAGATTTATGTCTTCTTAGATCTGTGATATCTACCTATAAAATACTCAAACCTCGAACTATGGGCAGTAGTTAGACCCTTTTAGTTTTAAAGTAAAAATTTTAAAGCATGTCAATTAAAAACAGTCTAAACTTTTCCATTATATATTAATCGCGGTTCTATTCAGGGTTTTCAATTTATTTGACAAACTTACTTTACATAATATTAATGAAGATATTAGTTTAACAGATTTATGTGATAAGTTTAATTTACGAAGTATCCAAAACTTATTTTCATTTAAATACCCAACACCAAATAGAATTGCAAAATGACCATTACAAATGACGAAACGTTTGCAATGTCTTATTGTATGATCATGTTGCCTTTGCCTATTAAATACAACTTACTGTATGCTTCAGCACTATATGATCGTACATTCTATAATAATTTTACGAAAAATTTTACAAACTATATATATTATGAATATATATTCACAATATTGTCACACCGTTGCAATTGTACGTCGCTCGGTACGATCTGCTTCTTATAGTGGAGTTCACATACACGAGTAATGTTGATTATCTATGCATTTAGTATTTATTAAGATCTTAACGTGTCAATGCCAGAAATATATGTTGTTATGTCTATTTAATCAATTTTTAACTGTATGGTTATTATACTGAATACTATTCATTGACAAATATAAACATAATAATATACAAACATTAATATAACATATAATATGAATAACATGTGTATTATAGCTTCAAATAATTAGGAAAATAAAAACACTTTTTAAATAAAATAAAATATGTAAATTATCAATTGCAGGTGCGTACAGTTTTAATGATTAAGACTTATAATACTTTTTCATTTTATTTTATGTAACTTTGAATATTAAGTAATTTTTGCAAACGTACATGTAAACTTTATCTAATAAAATATGTTTTATTTGGCTATCCATTTTGTGCAAGTAATGTTAAAAAATTTGATCTTCCATACAACTACCTTGTAAGGTTCTTACGAAGCCTTCTTATTGCGCGAATTTAGACGCAAGCGCATCAAACAGATCTAATCCTTAAAGTAATTCCAACATAAACTACAAATGTTATGAGTACTACATTAAGTTGTATCATGCAAATTTTCAGTTGAAAAACAAATTAACATGTCATCTTTATTACCCTTGATTGTAGACATCCTCGAACTATGCCATAATCTTGTAATGCCACTTGCCAATTACACCTACCCATATACATAGAATTCCGTACGACTATCATATGTATGGATACATGAAGATTTAATATTCATAATTTCTGAATAATATGTTTTTAGTTATGTATATTATTAGGATGCTTTGAAATGAGAAGTTTTATTCGTATAGCCGCTGATTATAGTGATTTATTAATAATTTATTAGTATTTTTTTTATTTTAGTGAATGTCTCTGCAGAAAAATATTTATATTCAAAATTCTCATTATAATAAAAAAAATATAATAAAAGGTAACGTAAATTATTAACCAACGAAGCGACGTAAATATGTTTAAATAAAAAAAAATTGGCTTGTTATTATTACTGAAGTATAAGACTTTTATACGGCACGGTGATACTTTAAATTATCATCTTATATTTTTAAGCTGGATCCATACAATTAATCCTTCTTTTAAAAAAGTATGCTAATAAACTTCTGCGCAACAAGATATTTATGAGAGGATCAGCTCAGTGGTCTTAATCTTGGCCATGCCTATACAGGCATATTATCCATACGGATATGCCTACCTATCAAGTGTGTAAGTATTCCGTAGCAAATTCCTTTAGTTATAAATTATTATCACTGATAGTCTTTCCTCGGGTGCCCTAAAAGGTGGTCCGAATCTATTCAATGTAATGTACCTAACATAACTTTAAAGAATATTCGGACTAATGTGCATGCATTTAATTTATCTACAAACAAAAATGATATATGCCATTTTCTATGTATATAAGATGAGGTTTCACTATCATCAATAAAATTGGATGATATCTCAGTATTTAATATTTCAAATTAAAGTGTGAGTGTGACTTACTTTACCATTTTTATGACCCGATCTGACCTCGGGGTAATCGCGACAAGTTTTCAATTGGCGAACGTTCCTCGAAAACGCGCTTAACGTTTTAACCAAAGTGCTAGTATGTAAATAAACAAAAGCTATCTTGGGAAATATTTGAATTCAAAACTGATTAAGACACCTTATCTTTAATCTTTTGTGAATAGATCTTAGCTAAGCATACCTTTTTACTTAAAAAGGTTGTATGTTCTATGTTACGGGGTTCGGTTTCCGCACTTAGTCCGTGAAGTGACCATTGTGCGTGAGCCATGGCGCCTTCTGGTCATTCAGCCAGCCACCTCCCTCCAAAAGCAAATAAGTCTTCCCGGTCTCCTCAGGGCATCCGCGACTGTTACCGGTGAGCCGATAGTCTCCCTGCGGATCTGGGCTACGCCTGTGCACTTAAGAAGCACATGCCCCGTTTCCTCCTCCTCCATGCACGCTCTGCACAAGACTGTCCGTGATACCTTTGTGTAAAAGTGTTTGTTTTTGCGCAGTGTCCAGTGATGATCCCCGTCACCAGTCTGAGCTATTTCTGTCCATCCGTAGAAGACGTTAGACAGTTCCTATCCAGGGATGGCATGGCCTCCCTGGATTGCCTGCACCCTGGTGTCGAGCTCCACCACTCCGCGCTAGTGTCTGTGTGTTTCTTAGCCAGTTCTTAATCTGATTGAATGGATTGGTATTATTGGTTCGTCCGATGGCTTGGATTTGAGCTCGTCTCGCCAGCTCGTCCGCTGCATCGTTACCGCGTGATCCACTGTGTCCTTTGATCCACTGTAGTGTCACCTTATTCTGCTTTTCACCGAAATGCTTTAGGCATTATGGCATCTAGTATCAATTTGAAGTAAGAAGACTTTTCTTTAGTGATTGGAGTACGGAGTCACTATCGGAGAGTTTCGTATGTACGAATCTGTGACTCCTCTGGTCTCTACGGCTTGTGCCGCTAGTAATATACCTACACATTCGCCTGATATACATTGCTAAGCATACCAAGGGGTCTGGTTATCTTTATATTGAGTTCGTCGGAGAAGACTCCGACACCTGTACCGTTGTTTGTTTTTGATCCATCCGTGTAAACTCTTAGTTCGTTATACCGAGTGGTCATGTCCTTCTGGTGTAAGTTCTACGTTGTAGTGCTTTGAAAGCAGTGTGTTTTTAGGATTCTGTCGCACGTTGCCGCCATCATTGGCTGTATTTTGATGGCATCCTTCCTCCCTTATGGGGTGTGTTTAATTCTGGCATCCTTCTTAGGACGCCCGATGTTCCAATTGAATGTTGCTAGTAGCTTCTCCTTACTACAATGTGCAGGGGTGGTAGTCCCAGCATTGCTTGAAGGCAGCAGTAGGTGCGTTTTCATGCTGCTGGTAATTGCTACGCAAGCATATCTTTGTAGCTTTTCTAGTTCTTTCTGGGCTGTATTCAAGTTTGTCCTCGGCCACCACACTATAGAGCCATACGTGATGACCGACGAATAACTGTGGTATACAGCCAGTAAGTAATTTAGGACTTACTCCCCAATTTCTGCCTAGCAGTCTTTTGCATTGCCATAGCGCAATGCTAGCCTTCGTCATGATTCTTGTGTTTAGCCCAGTTGACTTTTGTACCAATCTTTGCAACCATCTTCTACTATTTTTAGTGCTTGATGCATAAGATTGCAGAGTGTGTTTTCGTGTGTGCCGTTTATTATTATTGTTAAATCGTCTGCGTAGCGACAGTAAAGTAGCCTTTGTCATTTAGACGTTTGATAAGGCTGCTTACCACAAGATTCCATAGTAGGGAGAGGACGCTCCTTGAGGACACCTTAGCCACCATGGCTCTTGTGGTGTCATTCACCGTGACTTGTACAGCTCTCAGTTTGAGCATGTTGGTGATCCATCCACGCAGTGTTGAGTCACGCCGTGTTCCTCGAGGGCTGCGTTGATACTGTGAAACATTGTCTTGTCAAAGGCGCCTTCTATATCGATAAAGACGCTAATGAGGAGCCTTGTGATCTACTGCACATTCAATCTTCGCTACCACGCTATGTAGTGCGGATTCTGTTGATTTACCTGTTGAATAGGCGTGTTGCTGTTTGTGTAGTGGTAGCACTTGAAGAGGGCCGTCCGTATATGTCGGTCACAGAGCCTTTCAAGAGTCTTTAGCATAAATGATGTTAGCTTATTGGTCTGTGCGCTTTGGGGTCTGTGTAGTCGGTTTTACCCGGTTTGGGTATGAAGATGACTTTCACTTCTCGCCATGCGAGTGGGATATTTTTGTGCTAGACAGGCCTCGTAGATAGCCTTAGCCATGGTAGAATAAGTTCAATCCCCCATTGCATTAGGGCAGGGAAGATGTTGTCTAGACCTGCTGATTTGTAGGGTTTAAGGAGTTGATAGCCCATTTTATACGGTCCTCTGTTACTATAGTGCGGGCCCTACTCCAGTCTTCATTACTGTGATGTGTTCTGGTCATTTGCCCATGTCCTGTCTCGGAGAGGATACAGCCTGGGAAGTGTTTCTAGTAGGACCTTACTAGTCTCGGTGTCCGATTTCGTTATGTATTGTCTGGTTTTTTAAGGAGCCTAGGTTCGATTTTGATCCATGGATAAAATTTTCCTGGCCCTTGCAGCTTCGTTGTTTGATTCTATGTCTTCACAGAATTTACGCCAGGCAGCTCTGCTGGCGAATCTGGTTTGTTTTTTGAATTTAAACTGAGTATTTTTGTATGCGTCCCAGTCTTCTGGCGTCTGTGTTCTTTGCCCTGTTAAATTGTTGGCGCATTCTTTCCCTTAGCTTGCTAAGTTCGGCATTCCACCAAGAGTTCCCCTTCTCTTGTTTGGATTTATTAGCTTGCAGCAGCTGTGATATGCCTCTATTATGTTCTGTGAGAGTTGTGTTACTGTGATTTCTATTTTTCAGTGAGGTTTGTGGGTGTTAAATGTCTGGCTAGTAGTGAGGCTAAGAGCCGCTTGAAGCCAGGTATATCTATGCGGTGTGGTTTCGTCTCGGTTCAGGTTTCTTTGTGTTCGTTGCTATGAGAACCGAATCCTTCTGTGATCAGAGCAGGAAGGTTCATTGGATACGTGCCAGTTTGTTATAAGGCTACTTACCCTTTCCGAAGCTAACGTTAGGTCAATTATTGTCTGTTCCGTGCTGTGACCCAGCTGGTTCTGTGCCGCTGTTGATAATGGTGAGTTAGTGGTAAATAAATAAGTGGTAAATTTCATTTCATTTCATTTCATTTCATTTCATTTCATTTCATTTCATTTCATTTCATTTCATTTCATTTCATTTCATTTCATTTCATTTCATTTCATTTCATTTCATTTCATTTCATTTCATTTCATTCATTTCATTTCATTTCATTTCATTTCATTTCATTTCATTTCATTTCATTTCATTTCATTTCATTTCATTCATTTCATTTCATTTCATTTCATTCATTTCGCCCGGCATGTATACCGAGGCTAGGACGATGTCCGGTGCGTCGCCGTCAGTTGTGAGCTTGACAGCTGTTTGGTCACTGGAACAGAATGGAGTCAGTGTTGTGGTCGGTATATCATCTGGTATGAAAGCACAGGTACGTGGTTTTCCTGTGTCTTGTGTGCTCAGAATAATCTTACCTCCGATGTTGCTGAGGCCACATATTCTGTTGCTCCTGATCCACGGCTCTTGGATCAGTGCAATGGTCCGGGGTTTCATCTCCAGCACCCTGCGTAAGCAAGCCGTTGCAGTTTGACTGTGCTGGAGGTTAGTTTGGACAATGTCCAGGTTAAGAAAAAGGTTGTAGTAAAAATAATTATTTAAAATCAAAATTTAGATTTCTATAATAGTCTTGACTACTCGTTCAACGAATACAAAACTTTAGACGTACCTTCTTATGCAAAATGTGGTTAGCCTTTTTTTACATCTATATAATTCTGCACTATGATGAAAAATCACAAAATACATGAAATGGCTAGACTTTCCTGCTAAATACTAATTAAAAGTATGAGCAAGACTATGATAAAAAAGCAGAGCTAATAAAGTTCACATATAACATAATAAAAATCAAAGCTTTAAAAAATATTTAAAGTCTATTTCAACTATGACATTTATATAGTACACTATGCAAACGAGCATTGGACTCACCTAATGCAAGGCTCATTTGCGAGTCTCTCACAGAATCATTTTTTCCGAACCTTGGAATCAGATTACGTAGTTATAATATATTTTTCATTTAAGAAGTATATATATGTATTACTACTTTGTCTGGAAACTTTTCCAACTAGTTACGTTACTCAGTTTAGCACCGCCAAAATACCGTGGAAAACTTTCATTCAAACGAGCAAGGTGGCATTCAACCGCTGTAACAAGTTCAAACAATGCATCAGCAGAACATTCCTCGCTAGTCCTCGTCATACAGGCTACGAGAATGCACAATAAAGTCACACCTCTGCGTAACATACCGAAAAGGTCAAGTTGGTCGAAATATTTAGGCAATATTTCCTCGTAAACAAACAAATGTGTACATGCGAATGCCTATACTAAATAAATAAACTAATATATTATTGCTTAAAGGGGAGGGGTAAAAGAGTTATAACGATGTACGTTATTAAAATGTTACCCTTGTGTTGAAGAATAATACTTACCAAATGCGTCAACAGACTCAAAAATACTTAAAAGGTATCCAATATTGCTACTTAATGTCGTTGAAAACAATTAATTAAGGATTTTATTGCATGCATATTAAATATATGTTTTTTACGAACGAAAATTTAAAAAAAGCAGTAATATTGTCTTATTAAAGAGTTCCTGCTAAGTTGCCCTACTGTATATATTGCATAAGATCCAATATCATTGAACTTATTTTTTTAACGGAAAATTACATTCTCATCCAACTAGAAAAAATTGTCATTTCAATTCATTAACAATCTGTGTTATGACAAACTATGAAATCATTATATTCCTTACTGCTTGCCTTCCCCATGAAATGGCTTGTTTACGACCGGCAACCATCTTAAACCAAAAAACAATTTAAGTATTGATTCATTAAGGTCAACATCCTCGAAACTCGATAGCCATGTATAAAGTCGAGAGCAATGAATCCGGGTCAATTAAATAATTTTAAAAAAATCCAACCTAGGGTAGTAGCTTTATATAAAACTTTGAGTTTTGTGTTTTCTATGTCAGTTCAGGGGGGTTAACAGTTTTACTATAGTGAATCGTAAGCATTTTGTACCAGAAAAGGCAAAGTAATATTATTATTGTCATACTGTTTTAAGAGATGGTGGTAAGCCCTCATCTTCACTTCACTTTCACTTTTTTTAGGTCACTTCTTAAACGAAAAGTATATAATACCCCATTGCAAAAGAAGGATTATTCAACAAGAAGGAACTTTTGAATATTATTAAGATTAATTGATTAAAGGACACAGTGGATCACGCGGCAACGACAGCGGACGAGCTGGCGAGACGAGGCTTAAACTACAAAGCCATCGGACCGGAACCAATAATACCAATGCCATTTAACCAGATCAAGAACTGGCTAAAGACCACACACAGACACTAGCAGCGGAGTGGTGGACCTCGACACCAGGGTGCAGGCAATCCAGGGAGGCCATGCCATCCCTGGACAGAAAACTGTCCAGACGTCTTCTACGGATGGTCAGAAATAGCCTTAGACTGGTGACGGGGATAATCACTGGACACTGCGCACTAAAAAAACACTTTTACACAATAGGTATCACGGACAGTCCTCTGTGCAGAGCGTGCATGGAGGAGGAGGAAACGGTGGCGCATGTGCTTCTTAGGTGCACAGGCGTAGCCCAGATCCGCAGGGAGACTATCGGCTCACCGGTAACAGTCGCGGATGCCCTAAGGAGACCGGGAATACTCATCTGTTTATGGAGGGAGGTGGGCTGGCTGGAATGACCAGGGGGCCGACACGGCTTACGCACAATGGTCCACTACACGGACTAAGTGCGGAAACCGAACCCCGTAACATAGAACATATTACTAAGATTTGGTTTTGATTATTATTAACATTTATTTAGTATTTTTTGAACAGTCATATCACTTATAATAACTAACAAAGGAATCGAGATACAAAAGAAACACAGAAAGTAGGGAAAAGAAGAGGAAAGTTCTTGCAATAATTTATTTAGACTTTTTCATACATTCTTTATATATAAAGACAAAGTAGTTAATTTAAATATATATTGAAGATCCACATTGTTTAAAAAAATTTACGAGTTAATGAATATGCGCATATATAACATACATGTCAACATAAAAGCATTAAAGGTTGCTCATTTAAATTTTTTCTGTGATATCCTGCAGTAGATAATTTAAAGCTATCATCAATAGATTTTACTGTGACGTTCTCATTGCTCATGTAAATAGTTCAAAAGAAAAACAGCTCATCGGTGGTAAGAAAGAGCCAAGATAACGAAAGAAAACCTAGATATAACTCCATACCAAATAATAGTCTATGCATGTTATACCTTTACAGCTTATGTTTTCAATTATATTTTGAACTAGCTACTCCCCACAGTATTACCCACTTTATAAGATTATCTTCTCAGCAGCAAAACATAACCTAAAAAGCGTGCAGTACACGCAAAGCGCGGCAAAACATTGCTTAATTTTTTAAATTAAAAAGATTTACAATATTAAAGTAGCTCTATGATTTCCTTATTACTTCAGCTACCTGTCAAAAAGTCTCGTACTCCTTTATTTATTTATAGTTTTTTTTTTTATCCTTATCAATTCAGACCGTTAGCTAGGATCATGATTTTATATATACTTTGTATATTTTATTATCTGAATCATTTTAATTCACGTGTTAGTTATATATCCACTTACTAACAAATAAAAACGTATTAATGAACGCCTTTTTAAAAATATTATATATTAGGTTTAATGAAAACCCTAGCAAATCATTTGTGGACACAAAACAATGAAACATTTTAGTTGTATAGTATTTACTTTGTATAGAAAATACAATGACTCATTTTGTGATTTCATTCCTACTACAATTTCAAAATGAAATGTCGACTATTACCTGTTTAAAACGGACTTAGATTTTGCATATCGCCGTAGATTTTAATTTACTTACTTTTGATGTGACATAATAATTTATTATCTGTCATACCGAGAGAATGACGAATTATCACATTATTGATTACGTCTCGGTTGGCGTTTACGGTCCGATGACGGTCCTTTGTAACTTGTATGGGGACATGGTTATCCGAAAACATAGAGGCTTTGTGAGAACCAATGATGAACATGTCCACCTCAAGACGATTTGGACGTCGTCCTGATTTATTAAATTTTGTTAAATGAGTTAAGTGCACAGAACGATCAACCCGCCTAGTAAATTAAAAACTGCCCTGATAAGGCTAAAAAAGAAAATCTATTTAGTATATATTTCTTACTAATGAATTTAGCACGTTTCATCATGGAGATAGTGTCGTGTATAATGTTAAGTTGGATTGAGATGCGAAAGTGGGACTATGGAAAAGTGGCTCACATCTCTGTCACTGTAGTACATAACTTATGGTATGTTTACTTCATTGATTTTAAATCGTAACCGGGTCAAAGTTTGTATGAGTCACTTTATAGTAATTAGCAGTTTTTTTGTGACCTAAACCAAATAGCGTTAATTTAGTATTGAAAATGTTATATTAAATAATAGCTTTTATATGGAAATTACAGCCTTGTTAACTAATTTAACGACCCTCGGATATTTTTTCTTTTTTGTCGTTACACTCTGGGATAGTGGTCATAGTCATTATAGTCGATGGTGGTGGCAAGCTTAACTATTCTCGCCATTTTTACCGTTGTACTTCGAAGTATTCGCTCATTCGTGAAGTGGACCATTTAGAGCGCAGCACTGGTCAGTCCAGCGAATAGATGCTCTACCCTTTTCTCTTGTGCCTATTCCATCGACTTAGCCCTGGACTACAAGTTGCAACCGCAAATGTGTCTCTCTCGACGTGTGCTTCTGTCTCAAGAAAGTAGATGCTACCTTGAATGATGGAAGATAGACATAGTATCATAACCCCAAACTAAGGACCAGTTTTGAACTAGGACTATTTTATAACTTTTCAACCGTGAAATTTATTTTCGCTGGTTTTAATATCTTATTTTAATTATCTTCATAAATCAAGGAACAGTGGTTGCACAAAAATACAATAAAAACTTTATTAATGCCAGAAAACCTATGTATACTGAACACTGTTTCAAATGTGTTGACGTTAAATTTGCGTATTCTTTTACCTTAAATTTAAGCTTTACCTATTTTTGACTAAACCTTTTATTATATTTTTTTAATCTTTCTTATGTCAATCAGGATACTTTCTAGTGAAAGCTTTAAGCTAACAAGCCTAAGAAATAAGGAAAGCTTAAAGAAATGAAATTACCTTGCAGCAAAAAATATGATGTATAAAATTTACGCATCGTGTTTAGGCACAAATAAAACTCTTCGTTTTTTAAGAATACGCATTACTATTTAACCTATCGCAGTCCACTGCTGGACATAGGCCTCCCTCATTTTATGAATAGGCATTATTATTTTAGAATTTTAGTAATAACTTACTGTAACAGAATCTGAAATGCATTTGTACTTAGCTGTCTTTTAACACCTGTGGGGAGAGAAGGGGTAGTAATTATCGCCTTAATTTCGTATTAACTATGTATTCCTTTTTTCTCACACTTGTTTGAGTTGACTTATTTACATAAATGTATATTTAGCGCCTGGTCAAATTGTTTAGCAAAAACAAAACAACAATCATTTGCAATAATTATAAATGTAGTATTAAAGTATTGCTTTACCAATCAATTTGCATTTGTTAAAAAGACCTAAACAAATGCAGAATGGTATTATAAAATACATTTTTAATAGACAATATTTGGCACAATGAATGAATACAGTTTAAATGGTATATTGAAGGTAGCTTTTGTAAGGCTTTTATAAATGATCGTGCCCTAAGAGTTAATATTGATACCTTTTTATTCTTACAAATAATTGGCACTAATGACCAGGAGTGAGGAATTCTGTGCCAAAAATCTAGATGTGAAAAGTTGCAGACAATACCTCTTTACAAAAATAGATACATGTTTAAATAAATAAACATTTAAAGATTCGAATAGTACTTAAGTACTGAAATTGGACTAAATATGTTTAAGATTAATCTTAAACATATTTAGTCCAATTTCAGCAATATTTTTTATGGTTTATAAAAACTGGATAAATATATAAACTACTTTATTAGAAATTAATTCCTAAAATATCAAAATAATGCTCCAACTTAACTCGAGTGTGATGTACCAATAAAAATCGCATGCGCTTTATACACTTTAAACCTTATGTTAAGAACTCGTTATTTACTCCTATAGTTAATTTTTTTTTGTTTCTCGCTCATTGTTTAGAACGGTAAAAAAATGTTTTGTACATGAGAAAATTAAGTAGATATGTTTATGAAAATCAAGACAAAAGTTTGTTATGCATTTACTGTACTCCGTTGGTTTTAATGGAATAGCAATTATATTATGGCAAACATAAGAAAAAATAAAACCATGTCAAGAAAGAAATGTATATAATGCCAGTTGTTTCCATTAAACCATTCATTACTTATTCACTCTCAATTTCTCCTGAAAAAGACTTCAACGCGTTAGTAAACCTTACAAGTATTGAACTTGATCACCAAATTTATTGTGTTTGTCAAATAAATAAACCCATTTCCATAAAATATGATCAAGTATGAATACGAGTGTCGGTGGCTCATAAGTGTGGGCCTTCCAAACTGGAGGGCGCTGATTCAAATCTCGCCACGTACCAATGTATTTTCGAGTCTTCGATATTTAACTTACGTTATCTACTATTACAGTGAAGGAAAATACCACGAAGAAACCTGCGCACGCCTGTGAAGAGATCCAAAGGTTGTGTGTGAAGTCGGCCAATCTGCAACAGACCCGCGAGTACGTACACGGCAGGCTCGTGCCACTAAGTGAGGACGTTTAATTAACTAATGATGGTACACAAGTGTTTAATTATATATTTTTTATACATCATACATGAAATACGATAACGACAACGAACGATATTCGAATATTCAGTTTAATTTCCCAGGATATGATAATCACAAGAGTAAGTAAAAATTTACAAGGTATCAAAATAAAAATGAAATAGTTATGGCACTTATTGAATTTATTTACATCATTCTAATTTATAATTACTGTAAGAAAATATAGCACATATCAGTCCTTGTTATGAGCGCGTTTGATATAACATTAATATTAAATCATGTTTTACATTATTTAAGCTTAGTATTTGTAGACTTCCTTCTGGGGGTGAGCAGCGATGTATTCAAGCGAGCGGAGGATAGCCTCGGGTACTGGAGGAGCCTGAGGGAGGATGTCACTCTAAAAATAAAATAAATGATTAATAAATATGTGCAGCACATTAGTTCAAATTTACTTCATGCTTTATATCATACTATTGCGAATTCTTAAAGCTACTATAAGAGTATGAATTAAAGTCAATATTTGTACTGTTAAGAGTGCAGTGTAGTTGTAGATTGTACACCAACGTGCGTATAGCAAGTATAGTTGTCACGGATTCTAAAAGGGAAAAGTGACAAATGCCTTGTGGATTCAAACGCACTTTGCAAATTGAATTTACTTGTATTTTATAATTTTACATTCACACTTACTGCCGGCTGGAATCCATTCTCGTTGGCGACATAGCTGACCTGCACGGGCACACCTTCGGGGGACAGGTATTGGTACTGACCTTCAACGTTCTGAAAAAAAAAATTAAATGTACACTAACCAGAAACATCATTACTAGCATCATAAGTGAAACTGCAGGACACAGGCCTTTCCGCTAAGCCCTGAGGAGATTGGGCCACGATTCACCAGATGTGCCTAGAGTGGATTTGTGTGTGTTTACAACTAAGATGCTAATAAGTTGGTACTGACGGCTAAGTTTGCCCAATGCAGCATAGAATTAGCATTTTTAGACAATCGTCATTGGTAAGATTGATGTTTTCGTCTGCAATGCCTCAGCCAAAGTGGGAAAATTCACACATATAACTTTTATTAAGATATCCCCTCGTTCCTACGATCCCCAGATCACGCCGACGTCAAATCAAAACAATTAGGCGACGGAGGCAGTTTTCAGCAGAAGCATATAGGTACATCCCAAGTTTAAAATGCCAAATGCTATTTGAAAGTGAATTTTAAGTTGAATTAATTTTCTTACCAGGGTCTCCACGTTGTCAACGTTCTTAAGGAATCCAGAGGACGAGGCGGCAATACCGTTGGATGTTTCGAAACTAAAACAAAAATCAGAGAATTTAATCGCAATATCGTCAGTCTTATCAGTTAAAGGACACTTTCATATAACTCACAAATAAAAATAAGAAGGTGCGTGTTCGTGCAAAGTTATAGAGACTAATATGTAAGTAATATTCTACACAGATAGCACTCATTGAAGTATTTATAGGATTTGAATCTTTATTAAAAAAAAAAAACTAACTGGGAGTACCTGTGATATATTAAATTTTATCAAAGGTTCCAAAAAGTTCCAAATAAGTAAATAATGTATCTGTGCATATTGTCATATATTCATCTTGAATAATATTTTATAAGTCAAATCAATGCACGTACATACGTATTTGTAAATTTGATGTGCGTAAAGAATATATCAAAGTCAAAGTCAAAATTCTTTATTCAGATTAGGCTTACAAAAAGCACTTATGAACGTCAAAAAGAATACAAAAAATACAATAAAAAATACATTTAAAATACCAAAGTAAAGCACAATAAAGAATTTTGATACTTGGAAAAAAGCGCTCCGGCGTTTTGGCCTGTTGAAAAAAAGAGAGCCGTAAGCTCGTAATAGTAAGAATTACGCGTAATTAGGATGCTGTGTAAAATAAAAAATGCATCGGTGAGAAATTTAATACAACTCAACACCACAAACTATTATTGTGACTAAACACATATCAAGTCATTTTGTTTAATTTACACTAAAAGGTTTAAAAATACGTCCCTAAACTTGATCAAGTAAAAGCGTGACGTCACATATTGTAATACTATAGAAAATTCATGAAATCTGTAGTGTTGACATATCGATAAAATTAATTCAGTTTTATTCTGCTTTAGCTCTTTTGCTAGACATATAAGAACTTACGCATAACGGTATCCATCAGGGTTAACTTCACTGTCAGATCGAAGGATTTTTGCCTGGAGTCGTTGTCACTGGCCACAGTATTGACGACAGCCTTGGCGGTCTGAACAACAGGCACCACAGGTACTACAGGGGCCACCTTCGCCACCTTAACCACGGGTTCATAAGGCCGGGATACAGAGGCGAAAGCCTTAGCCTGGTATGGCTGGTAAGAGGGAAAGTCGCGGCAGAAGCAGCGCACACCAAAGAGCCAACACTGAAAATTGTACAATCAAAAATATGTATTAAAACGCCCTCCACCAAGGCATCAGCTTGGTGTCGTGGCGTCCAGTTTCTTTGACGCCACATGATGGCCGACTTAGCAAATTTGACAAACTTAGAACAATGACAATTGGCTTTAGATAAAATTAGGGGCTATAAGAGGGACGACAGAAGGGTATTTTTTTATGTAACGAAGTGAACAGGACATTCAGAACGTTTACCTGATGGTAAGTGATACGCCTAACCATGAAAGAGCAGCATTGAAGGAGACCAACAACTGATAAACTGTTATTATTCTCTGTCTGCCCGTCACCTGAGACATCAGATGTTTTGTCTCATATACCCGGTAATTTCACTAGCTACTACAGTGCCTTCATCCCGAAACACAAAAGGGCATAGCAGTCTTATTTCACGGCACGATATCTGGTACTGCCTAGACGACACAGTATCGATTCTAACGCTAAACCAGTTTTTTATTAAAATCCTTAACATTAGGTCTTTTTAGATGGTAACAATCGATATTTTTAGTGTAATTTGGCGAGGCTATTGTACACCAGAGCCCTTTTAAATGCAAACCATTCAATGATCGACCGCCTCGATAGCTGCTACACTTAAGCGATTGTAAACAGGGCACGCTAGCCGATGTACCATCGAGGCCCTGTTGTTATCGCTACTGATTTATTAATCTCTATTATAACCATTTTCGTATTTTACTTTGAAATCAAATTGATTCGACAACAATAATTCATTGTTTAAGCTTCTTTCGAATGTTTTATTTTAACAAGCTTATTTTTGATAACTTAAAATATATCAAAATTAATAACTTACCAGGAATTTCATTTTGAGAGCAGTGTCTGTTCAAGTTCTAGAATCAACAAGTGACTTTGATTACTAATATCCCGTATTTATATAAGAAATAAAACTTAAGGCACATAAAAAAACTTATACCAAGTCAAATAAAGAGGTTAACGACACTACAGTCGTCGTTGTCAGCCATGACGAAGAACATATAAATTTCTCGCATTAACTTATAATGACCAATCTAATATTAGAGGAGTCACAAATGGTAATTTACATTTTGAAGTAGTGTAAAGTAGTAGGTTCCGTACGTTATATTTATGGTTTTTTAAATTATACCATAGCAATAACATTCACAGTCTCTACATAATTAGAGCAGTCACTAACACACATGCCAATTGGGTCCATGTGTTTAGGGAATTTATATAAAGGCAGATTGGAATATAATAAATACTACCATCACATTAGTTTTACAAGCGAATTGAATATTGAATAAAAATGTATACAAATGAAATTGACAAATTATTTTATGTGACACTTTAAGTCTTTGGTGGTCAAAGAGTTAACGAACTTACACACCGCACTCACCAGCGTTCCAGGACTTCCACGTAACTTCTGAACTGACCAAACCCACGGAAGGGCTTATTTCGTAATTAAATCCAATCTTTAAATATAAATTTTGTATTTAAATATTGGATTCATTTCAACTGACTCTGAACTCACTATCGACCACAAAGAAGGCGTAACTTTTAGGCAGATTACAGTTACTTTTATCAGGCAGCCATCCTCACCGTTTTTAAATACCTAATACCCAAAATAGAGAGTCGGTTGCTCAATTGTGTGGACATAAGCCTTCCGATTAAGAGGACGAGAGTTCGACTCCCGCGATGTATCAAGGTTTTTTAGAATTATATAAATTACATTATTTTATCCAACGCTCATACATTGAAGGAAAACATCATGAAGAAAACTGCGCATGCCTCTTAAGAAATTCAAAGGTAGTGAGTGAAGTCACCCCCAATCCGCACTTGGCACGAGTGGACGACTAAAGCCTATGCGTGTGTAGGCTCTAGCACCTCGTTGGGGACGTTTAACCCATTGAATGCTGGGTATTCAGACAGAATAGAAAATCTATTATGTCTGGTGCCTTAATCAAGGGATTAATGCGCTAATGATGATGATAATTACCCAAAATATTTCTTATTACTGTGACAAAATTAATGAGTTTATATACCTGTAAATATGTACCCTTTTTTCATAACAAGGGAATGTCTAATTTAACTACAACAGTACTAACTGATTTATTTGCTTGATTTGTTATTGTGTGTATGTGATATAATTTCGAATATAAAGATGTACAAAATAAGGTTTCAATACTACTTTAAATTATAATATATAGACTTTTGACGTAAACTGGTGGTAGAACATCGCTTCCTTTTTTTAAATTAATGCAACTCAAAAATAAATGTTAAAATGGTAAAACTATATTAATGTTGGAAGCTGATCTCTAAAACTGGCTCACACGCCTCTTAATTGTGATGAACTTCTAATATTTAAAAAAAAAAACATAATATTACACTCGATTTATTTTTGGAACTTTTAAAATGTTTATAAAATAACCAATCTCTTGTTTTGCCAAACTCCATCTAGATAAAAAAGAACACAAAGGTTTTAAAAATATTATAAGTATTTCACTTAACATTCAATAACCAACAACTTTATGATGAGATACGTATATTTCTACGTACGTTCATTCGTCGCTCTTGCAGTGATGGAATACATCCTGAGGAAATCTGCGCACGCCTGGGAAGAGATTCAAACAATCAAAGACTTTGAGCATTATGGAGTCGTTAATCGTTGGTAATCGTTATAAGTTTATAACCCAGCAATCCACATTATACAAGCATGCTTCAATATCTCTAGATACTGTGACTGCCTGAGCAGTTAATGACTTTACAGGATACTTGGTTTATTATATATTTAGGTCACAGGCAATTCCAGTCATCCATTCCGCTGATTGATAATAACTACAGATTCACATCATCATCATATAAAGTTGTACTTTCATTGTCCTTAATTGGTAAAAATAGGGGAATTTTCATCGTTTTCATTTAATTTCATAAATTGAATTCGAATATTACATAATTAATAATTTTAAAAAAAAAATTACTGGGCACTGATTCCTAAGTTTACCAATGACGTGCTTTCTTCACCTTTTTTTTAATAATGTGTTTGCCTAATATATGCTATTCAGGTAATATGTCAGTAAATTTATTAATTTATAACTATAGCTGCGCAGAACACGCCTACATAATATCGATCGGCCAAGATCGCATACCATGTACAATCACCGATCATGTTATGACAGCATCCAGGTGCTTCTTCATTTTTATACGTAATAAAAAGGTACAAATATGTACTATTGTAGGTAAATTTGATAAATCTATAAAATAAATTAAAATACATAACACTATAAATAATTCCTAGAATGCAACTTCGTGAACCAAAATGCAAAAGTGCAATTATAAATCTCTTACAGGTACCTTGTAATAGTCAAATACTATTTGTAATTTTATGAATTATTAAAATAAGTTCCAAAAAAAGTAATCAGCAAGAGAAGTAAGACAAAAAGCTCGATAGTCACTCTTTTCAATTTTACTTACAGTATATCAATATCAATAATAATAATAGGCACACAGACTTGTTTAACATCGGTCCAAAAAGATGAATATCGCTCTCTTCAACCTGATGCAGTCCTACTACTAGATATGTCCAGCAGTAGGACTACAACATCTGGCGCAAATGGGGTAGATCCATAGGTCTTTTGGTACGGTCCTCCGCTTTCCTTCTCCAGCCTCATGGATGCTAAGCTTGCCAAGACGTGGTCTCCACTCTAGAACGTCTGCTTCAACGGCCTTCGGTTTTGCGACATACAAAACCAGCCCACTGCCTTTCCAACTTGCTCATCTGGCGGACTATGTCGGTAGCTTTAGTTGTCTTGCGAATAATATCGTTTCTGATTTTACCTTTAAATAAACCTAAGCATAGCAGGCTCCATTGCGCGAACAGTGACTTTAAACATTTGCATATGGATTGAGTAATAGCTTGTGAACTAGTTCCGCAGTCAGTGTCCAGATCTCAGCTCCGTACGTTAGTACGAGTAGGGCGCATTGCTCAAAGACTTTGTTTTTTAAATGTTACGAAGTAAACAGGACGGTCTGGATGCTCTCCTGACCGCGACACAGCGACATTGAAGGAGACCAACAACTGATAAACGGTTATTATT
Organism: Leucinodes orbonalis; assembly: GCA_019425675.1. NCBI lineage: Eukaryota > Metazoa > Arthropoda > Insecta > Lepidoptera > Crambidae > Leucinodes > Leucinodes orbonalis. The sequence continues at coordinate 19,385 of PQWD01005456.1, forward strand.
CTCCATCAATACCGCACTGTGCCCGTCACCAGAGACAACAGATGTTAAGTCCTTATACCCGGTAATTTCACTAGATTCAATGCCCTGATCCTGAAACACAAAAGTGCACAGCACTCTTATTTCACGAGACGATAACTGGCACTGCGTGGTATTTGTTTAAGAATTGCGGTATCGTCACTTGAAGATCAAATGTGTCTTGCAGAATGCCGCCCAGCCCAACTAAATCCTCCTACTAGCCTCTCTCTGGGTAGAGTCTGGTCATCGTTACCTCCCCAGGCTACGCGATCCAGGCTCCTATAATTACTCCACTCCAGAGTAGGTGCTTGTGTTTGCCGATGTGTCTATTTTCTGCTGTAAAAATCCTAGTCCACAACACTGTGGAAAGTGTCAGTATGTCAAACCGGATAGCATACCTATGCTAGCAATCACTGACAGTTGGTTCCTTAAGGTGTATCGATATAGCATGAGAACACTTATAAAACTATAGGTACTAACACCACTAACACAATGTAAATATACGTCTTACCGTTTGTTTTATTTCAATATATTAGGTAAAATATGCTAGGTACTTAACCACCTCCGTGGTCTAGTAGCCACAATGATCGGCTGTGGGACCTGGGCAAGGTCGTGGGTTCAAATTTTAATTTGGTAATGCAGGATAAATCACGTGATTGTTCGATAATAAAGATGTTTCGTGCTTCAGTAAGCCGTCGTCGAACCCCGCTACAATCTATGGATGGTAGTTTTAATCACCCAGCAATCTGCAGAGGACCCACATATGGCACAATCTCCCCATAGCTATGCGGTGCGGAACGCCTGTGCCTGTAGGAGCCATTATAGGCTGACGACCATAATGATTTCAAGGTACCACATAAAAAATCCTAATTGGATTCGAAGAAGCCGAGAAGAGAAAATATTATAATTAAATTCTAACACAATTTCTCTCGTTGACGATCAAGTCAAAGTTACACTAAAATAAAATAACATGACTCTCCTCAGCGATCATGCGAAAACTCAATTTTATTTTATTCATACAACATATTCACCTTCATGCCTTAATATTCATTGTGTTTTGGAATAAAACAAAACCATTTATGGCACTCTTTAAATTTTATTTACATTATTGCAATAAATTTAAATTGCTATTGCACAACGCGGCTTGTTGCTCCTTATCAGTCTCTTAACAAATGCTATGTCAGTCAATCGAGTAGAATCAAATAATTAATTATTAGCTTAGAAGTTCTTGACCTCTTGCTTCTGGGGGTGAGCTGCGATGTACTCGAGAGCACGGGCGATAGCGATAGGTACTGGGGGGCCCTTAGGGAGGATGTCGCTCTGCAAATAAATAGAATAACAAGGATCAAATAATGCAACATTGAAAAACGAGTTTCACTGGCTCATTGGACTGGTTACTCCCTCCAATTGGAGGGAGTAACCAGTGTTTTTTGAATTTTCAAAATATAAGTTCGTTTATCCGACGCTCCAACGGTGAAGGAAAACATCGGGATTTACTATTTCATTTTACACTGACTTCGTAGGTATTATTTGTGTATAAAACTATTCTAGCTGTTGTATTGTTTTTGTTACTTTGTAATGAATATATATTTACCAAAAAGAGATGGGTTCTTAGTAAAAAATATTAATTGTAAACTTACAGCTGGCTGGAATCCGTTCTCGTTGGCGACATAGCTGACTTGCACGGGCACGCCTTCGGGAGACAGGTATTGGAACTGGCCTTCTACGACCTATAATAAAAATACATTTGAAATGAACTTGGTTATATAAACATTTTATATAAATAATCAATTCTTTGGTTATTTGTAATAAAATCGTCCATTAACGAAAATGATACCAGATGATAGTGACGACAAAACCTGTCAATCCCTCCTATCAAGAAAAGATGACCTTATTTAGAATGAAATAGTTATTACACTTCAACAATTGAATTCAATTAAAGATCGCTCACCAGGGCATCGACGTTGTCAACCTTCTTCAGTACACCAGTGGAGGAGGCAGCGATTCCATTGGAAGACTCGTAGCTAAAATTAACAAAATCGCCGCATTGAAAACGCATACTACAAAGTATTTATAATACACTGAATCACTTGTTTTCATTTTTAGAACAAATCATGGTAGGTAAGTTTAGAGTTAAACGTAAATTATCTATCCTAAGTAATAAGACTATTACATTTTCTTATATAAAAGGAAACAGCTTTTCATGAATAAACCAAATCGCTTAATTATGTAAACGTGATCTTGTCTAAAATATAACGGTCATTAAAAGTTATTCTTTTATTTTATATTATTAGAGCTCTACCGCTTACTGCATCTATGGTTTAGTAACCAGTTTTTTCTTTTTCTTATCAATGTGATAGTTTATATATTTTGAAAATAGAACAAGGTGTGATTCTATGCAGTATTTAAGGAGAAGATGAATCTACAAGTACCAGAGCACGCAGAGATCCAAACTCAATGCTCTAAGTTCACTAGAACATGGGAGAGCTTTGTGTTAAAACGCTCAAGATAGCTTAAATATAAAACTGTTAAAATGCACCACTGTAGAGATAAAAATACTTACGCGTAAGAGAAACTGTCAGGGTTCACTTCGGAGTCGGATCTCAGTACGACAGCCTGAGCATCATTGTCACTGGCGTAGTTCTTGACAGCAGCATTAGCTTTGACGGCAGCGTTGGTGTTGACGACAGCCCTGGCTGCTTGAACCACAGGCACGACGGGTACAACTGGCACTGGGCTACCTTAGTGACCACCACAGGCTCGATGGGCTGGGGCACAGACACAGAAGCGAAAGCTTTGGCCTGGTAAGGCTTGTAGGATGGGAAGCTGGCAGCACTTGCAGCGCACACGCAAAAGGCCAATACCTAAAATTTAAATAAACATCAACATCATCAGCTCATTAAACGACATCACTGAGTTGCACCAAGGGCAATGCACATCGTCTGAATTTACACACAGCCTATGCATCTCTTCGTAGGTATGCGCAGGTTTCCTCACGACGTTTTCCTTCACCGTAAGAGAGTCGGATAAACGTACATATAATTTTGAAAACTCGAGAAGACATTGGTACGTGGCGGGGTTTGAACCTGCACCCTACAGGTCGGAAGCCAACAGTCCGCACCAAGGAGCCATCTTAATTGAAATAAGTGTATATTAATTGACCCTGCAACTGATTTGAAATGTCACATAAAATTGCAGTGGATAGAGTCGCGATATCAAATGAAGCAAATTGAAAATAAAATATGCTTTATTATTTGTAATTAAAAATTACAATGAATTTTAAGCTATTATTAAAGTAAGTCAAACGATCGATATCGCATTTGCTTAAAGTGTCATCCGAAACTCAAACTTAAACTTTCGAATTAATCTTAAGAATATAGAATACAGTGCGTATGGTAAACCAAAATCATTCTCTAATAGGTAATCTTCCCAAGTATGGAATTAATATTGCTATTTCCGAAGTCACGTTTTTTATTTTTCATTTAATTTGATTGTATTTAAAATTTTCGAAATAAATTATTACTCACCAAGAATTTCATTTTGAGATCTGTGTCTGTTCAATATCCAGAACTAACAGGTGACTTTACTAACTAATATCCCATATTTATATGAGAAGTTATTGCTTAGACATACAAAAAACCTTAAAACAGCCAAATGAGGGGTTAACGACTCCTAAATCGTGGCCTTCACGAAAACTTTATCAATTTCTTAGTTATGCTTAAAACGTCGAATCTATTATTTGTCATGGCACAAATTATGGTATCCGAAACAAAACTAACTTACACATGTAAAGTTTCTACAATTGATTTAGGGTTCCGTATAAGTTTTATAAAGGTTTATATGGTGCTTAGTATATACAGTTTAAACGGAAGAGGGAAGTGCTATATGTTTAGAGATATGTAGTGTTAATAACAAAAAATATCGAAACTTTGAGTCAACATTTATATAGTCAATCAGCATGTTTATTTTTACATTGATAATACAGTCGAAAGAGGTTTTGTAGTTAGTACCATGTAAGCCACATATTAACTACACAAAAAAGCTCCTCCTTTAAATATAACACATGACATTAAAGGAGTTTTACTTTATAACATTTCTAATTTATTTTTGAAATAATTTAAAATAATATTAGACATGTCACAGCCTATAATGGCCTACTGCAGGGTACAGGCCTTCCGGTACAGCATCGATATGGGGAAATTGGGCCCTAACTCAACACGCAGGCCTTATGCGGATTGGGTATCAAGTGGAGAAAATATAAATATATCGATAACCTAGTGACCTATGTACCTGGAAGTGAAGGCGATTCGGATAATTTGAGCATACATTCATACTCGGTAGACCAAGTGCGGAATCACCAAAGAAAATACCAAAAGGTAACAAGATGTTCGGTATGCGATAAAAGAAAATACCAATAAACCAAATTAGGTTGCAAGCGATGGGAAGTACCAATATGATTAGAACACGCATATTTTTATAGTAAGAATTATGCAGATTTGAATTAGCTGGAATCTCATAGAAACTGATTATGTTTAGTTATATTATCAAAGCCCCGAGAAGAGAGCAGTAACAAGTTTTTAGACAAATATGTATTATTATATATATTTATTATATATATTCGTTACAGGGTAAAACAATGCCTCAGCTGCGCTTCCCTCTAAAGTAAAAATTAAACATCATATTGTTTTGAGTTTAATTTGCGAAATATGTCTATGCGATTCTTTTTTTTTCTTTTGTATGTCTAATGTTTACGTTTTATTATTGATCATGCTGTGTTTACACGTTTTTAGTAATAATCTAGTTTAAGTCTACAATTGTTACTGTTATATTTTTTGTCTTGATTGTTACTTGTTGTGTATGCCATACATAAATAAATATAAGGCTGCACTAAATAAGATAATCTCCTTTTGGTTATTAAAAGTAAATTTTGTTACAATCCCTATAGAAATTAAAAATGATTATTTTACTTAACAAATTTATTTTATTTATTTCTATATCCTAATAATCCAAAATCAATATTAAAACAAAGATTTAAACAGATATTCTCCTTAAATAGATATAATGATGTTTGGGTATAAGAAACCCCACATAGTGCAAGTCGCAACTTTTACCCATGTGGTTTACGGAGGGTTAACAGAAAAGGTTATATAATAAAGATTTGTTGAATTAAATATCGCACAACAATAGAAAGCCCTGTGTTACGTCACTATATCAATATCTCAAGGTATCCATGGCTCTGGAACTTACGTACCAGACAACTGGCAGACACATGTTATGTAATTGTATAAACGTATACTAGAACGCATATACACATTGTATCATGCAAGTTATTATTCGTGCCAGGCCTGTATAATATATTCATATATGTTATGACCTGCTTACAACGAGTTTCAAAAAACTTCACCAAAACTGACTGTTTTTCGGCGCTAATTTGCGAAACTTACGTTTTTGAAATAAGAAAACTTCATTTAAATACAATATTTTACAAATCCGTCGTTGAGATCAGGACTGCCCGTTAATAAAATAGAAGATTTTTGAAAGTGACGACTTGTATGTTCTCGTTGACGTAATTACAAATATGTTTTAAATACAGCGGAACGAAACTTCATAAAATAACGACGTTTTTAAGAAAACTTTCTTTGTATATATTCAAAGGCGAAATGAGTATGTTTTTTTATTTCGCCTTTGAATCTATTTTTTAAGTCCTATTAGAATTGAATGCATGAATAGAGATAAATAAATAAGAAATGTGAAATAAATCAAGAATGGAAAAAAACGTACGAAATGCTTTTGTTTACGAAATACTTTAGGTATATTCTGTGTTTATGCCAAATAAAATGAAACCTCATAACTTAGAGAATAAAAACTGTGAAACCTAAAATAGGTAAGAAAGAAAGGGTATATAGTCAAAAGAAATTTTCAATTTGTTCTCTCGTATAAATAAAATATTAATGAATATGCATCTTAACATATTCTAGGTCAGTATTCAGAAATAATGAAGCAAATTAAAGATTAAACTAAATTTCTTTTTCCATGGATCCCCAATTATTAAAGGCGTTTGTTATTAACGGCTGAGAAATGCTCAATGGATTTCCTGGTTGGCCTTGAGCAACGGCTGCGTGTATCTTGAAAACAGGCAGTTAGTTCAAAATGTCGTAAATATCGAAGATGGTTGTCTCCACAAAACAAGTTTTGGCGTATAAATGTCAACAGCTATTATTACCGCCTCGTCGGGTCGCCGGGGTTAGAGAATTATCAACTGGTGTAACAAATCATGCAATAGTAAACTTATATGTAGATTCCAACCTTAATCAACCAATCTGAATACTAAAGAAAAAAATATTTTTTGAATATTCTTATTTTTTTATAGTTGGCTCACATGTTGGATTAAATATAAATTATGGGATACGTAAGCTATTTTTACATTGCATGTTTTTAATATATATAGTCATAAAGTATATATATTATTAAATGTAGAGCGCAGTCTCTCATCGAAAGCCTATTTTACTGGAAGGTGCCAAATTAAAGTTTAGTAGTAAAGTAATTCTGTCATTATGTTGTTTATATTATTATATTATAGTGCATTACTTGGAAGATTGTTTATTGTTATTGGGCGCACATCAGCATTGCAAGATGCATTTTACCTTGACCCGAAGATTAGCTTGAATATTGTTTTATATCAATAACATAAGAAATCGTTAAAAAGGTGGTTTGGAGTATTTAATACATCATTATTTGTAACTCGATATTTAAAATAGTGTGTTAAATTATTAATTTAATTTAATAACTATGGATGTTGTTTTACATAATAACAATAGGCTCTAACATTGGCGTTAAAATCTTTTTTCGCCATAGTGAAGTTTAAAGTTACACAAAGATAGCACTTATTCAACTAAACGTACAAATCTTGTATACAACTATCAGTATATTTATTTACAACACTTAGTAAGTAATTACAACCATTGAAAGCTGTTACTTAGCCTTGAGTGTGTTGCTCTTTAGTCTTTGACATGGCCTGTCGCTATTGGCTATATGCTGATTGACTCACCGGTCAAATTCTCTAGATTGTACGATGTACTCTGCAATTTTAAGGCGTAATTGCAGCATTTACACGTTACTGAAATTAAACGGATGCTATTTTAAGTATCACTTTGTGACTTGCATTGCACAGCTACAGCATTGTAGAACTGGAATTAGGTAACTATTTATCTACATTATTAGTGATTATGTTATGCTGTCTTTAACTAAAGGAGAAAATAATACACAATATAATTTATAGAAGTATTACATTTAATATAAAAGTATGTACAAAATTTGTCACAAAAAATCGTTTTAATTAACACTCCTTAATATCTACAGAATCAGTTTAAGTTATTAAGGAGTGTTATTGAATTAATCCTATTTCACACAGTGAATATGGCGTACTGTTTATTTACCAAACGGTAATTTCAAACAGGATTGTTCTTTAGCGCCTCCTGTTTTCTGGCTGAGGAGGGGCGGTGGCGAGGTACGCCAGGGCGCGCTGGATGGCTTCAGGTACTGGGGGAGCGGTAGGCAAGTGAGCGCCCTGGGGCTGGTAGCCGTTCTCGTTGGCGATGTATGACAGTTGGATGTTGGAGCCATCGTCGCTTGGGTATTGGAACTGCCCTTGCACCTCAAGCGCAGGCTCCTCAGCGCCAATGTTCTTCAAGGCTCCTTTCTCTTCAGCAGCGATGCCGTTTCCGGTCTCGAATGCGTAAGAGTAGGAACCGTCAGGGTTGATTTCACTCTCCTGCCTCAAGATTGGGATGGGCTCCGTAGGCGCCTGAGGAGCGGCCACAGCAAGCCAGCAGACCGAAGAAAACCTGCAATCATATTTGTTTTTTAATGTAATATGTACTTTCACTTTTAAATATATGTATTGTATTTATTTAAAAATCACTTTTAAAAAGTTTTATTTGACTTCCACTTTCAGTATTTTTAACACTACCACTAACACTTACAATGGTCTTCATATTTATTGTATTTGTTTGTCGGTGAAGGCACTAGACAATGTTTCTAACGGTGCCTTATCGGTATATATACGGATGGGTCACTGCGCCGCCTACCACCTCTGGGGGAATTGCACCATTCAATACGTCAGAATAAATTCGACAAAATATATGCGGGCCTACTGTAAGTCAAGCGTTTGCGTGTTGTCGAAGACATCACAGTTAAATCGATTAGCATCGGCTCCCATCTCTATTAAGCAAACATGATGTTGCTAGTCATATATTAACATGTTCAAAAGTGTATTTCAGATAGAGTTTGAAAAAATATGGACTTAACAAAAAATAAAATTAAAGGCATCTCTTTTCGGACACTTTTGTTACTTCTTTGTAACTCATTGTTTTCGTATTTTCCAATTATTTTATTTTAACCTTGGCAGAAATAGTACTTAAAATGTGAAACTACACTTGCAAGTCCAAAATTTGTTATAACAAAATGCAACAATAAAATATCCTGATCATATTATTTTATGATAAGTTAATAATATAATAACTTTTATGTTCTTAATTTACCTGTGATCGAGGTTATCTTAAACTATGTTTTGTGTATTAGAAACTAACATTACATAACGATAAAAGGAATTTTCCATATTTTACTTATAACTAATCAGTGATTTTAATAATTTATGTAGCTATTCTAAGATCATAAAAATATTTCTTAAATATTATAAGACGATAGATAACCGGTTTCACTAGGTTACATGGGTATAAATATTATTATAATTACTACCTAATCTTTAGTTTGTTTCCGATGGATTTTACTGCCAACGCAGAATTACGCTATTTAGGAACACAATTTGTTACTAATATTTACTTTTCAGTTAACGCGTTCTGTTTAACTACTTCGACTATGGCCTGTTAAATTTTTTGCGTAAAAAAAGCGGATTGAAGTTAGTGTGAAATACGAATGTGTATGAATGCAATTCGTTATTTTTTTGAGTTGTGTAAACAGAAGTGCTTATTGAGAACGACTAAATGATTTGCACTCGTTGTAATGTGTACTCCTGTTGAAAGATAAATTTTAATTTGACGTTTAAAAAAAATATGGGGGAATTTTTATTGTGGAATAGAGTTTTACCTAAAATAATTACAAACTTAATGTGTGAATATGTATTGAAAAAAAAAGACATATTGAATGGATAAATCGAACATGATGCTTGTTGTGGTCCCTCATTTCAAACTTCTATTGGTACACATATATCTCTCCGAGTTTTGACAGATTCTCTGTTAACAATAATTTTGTTGGGTTGGCTTCGTTGTACAACAATATGTTATTACCTGGTTTGCACGTTCTGTGCTAAGCATTCGACACAATATTTGTGGCTTAAGGGCGAAACTACTCGGAGACAACGACTTGCTACCTGCGTCTCAAATCTGGTAACAGACCATATCAACCGACTGGGCCTTAAGACTAGCTTAAGGTAGCGCCCCAAAAATCTGAGGCTCTCTTATTCCATACACCTAGGCAGGGTCCTTCGCCTAGACCACACATTATCCTGCAGGGAGTTGAGGCTCGGGTATAGGAACCCACATGAGATACTTGGGTCTACTATTCGATGGGCGAATGATCTTCGTGAGATATGTCAAGCAGTTGGCCCTGAAGATCGCTGGCGCGGCCGCATCTCTAGGACGACTGCTGCCTATCATCCGAGGTCTGGAAGGATCCATTCGGAGGCTGTATGCATAAAAGACATGGTACATGGTACTTTACTGAGCACCGGTTTGGTATAAGGCCCTCAATACCCGCACCAGAGCCCTGCTGCGGCAACCACAAAGGACCATGGTGGCAAGCCTGCCAGCCTGTGTGCTGGCGCGTGCTTCCCTTTGGGAGCTTAAAGCTAAAGTTCTCGCAGATTTCTATGGCAGTAACTTAACATTTGCACAATGTTCAACTTCAAACAAATTAAAGTTATAAATTTTAAGGGTTTAAAGAAAACCTTAAAAGCGGAAAATAAATGTTTAGTATTTCTTACTTCTTACTTAATTGAGATAAAACATTCATGGTTGTAAAAAAGAATAGTATAACAACAATAAAACATATTTTATCAGTAACCCACTACCCATATAAATATTTATTTTAATCTATTATTGCCCACTAAAACATACATACTGCCAATAAAAATCGTTGTTTATTGTTTATACAATCTAAACAGTTATATAAAAATTATATAACAATAGGTGGGTTTTATAATAATGAATATAAAGAAGTGGAATTAGGTTTGCATATTTCCAATAAATAAATATTTTTCTGTACTAATATTTATTTATTTCATAGGAGGACCAACAGCAATGAAACAAAAATATACACAAATAACACAGGTAGCCAATTATAGGTCACTAATAAAGATTGTATAGAAAAGAACACCATTCGGGTGTTCTTACAACGTTCTTTGCTTAATAAGACTAAACAATAATAATATACATAATATGGATGAACGTTGTTTAAGCGACAACAATCGTGGACATCGTAATCAAAATTTTGCAATATAATAAATAAAAAAATAATAAAAATCTGTTTGTTCTATTTAGGTCCATAAAGAACACTTATGAATGACAAATGGAGCTACCACTGGATCGGACCGCCGTTATCTACTGAGAAGAATCCAGTAAGAAACTCAGTAGATACCCAGTAGACTCTTTTCAAAAAATATTGTGTTTTGTACAGCATTATATTATTTCTATCGAAAATAATGTATGTAAAGCAAATCAAAATAAAAATTATAGATATTGTTTATACAATCTAAACAGTTATATAAAAATTATATAACATTTATTTATTATGATATTGGTTAAAATAAAATTACAAACTCGTTATCTAATCAAAAATATTAAATAAAAAAATAAGAATTTTACAGTGAAGGCGTGGAGATCAACATGTCCATGTGATCTTATCATTTTGATAAATTAGGGATACTACAATAACTTTTTTTTTAAAATTGTTTTCACAAGAGCCTTAAATTCATTTGATGGTAAATTAACTATATTTAGTGGAAACTTATTAAATATTTTCATGCTTAATCTCACAAATGAGTTTCCGACCTTATGAAGTATGAGATTTGGAGAGCAAGTTTGTGTTTATTCCTAGTGTTGAACTGTGTGACTTTTAGAATATACATTTATATTTTTGTGTACATAGATGACACAGTCAAGAATATACTGAGATGACCATGTTAAAATATTTATTTCTTTAAATAATATCTTAGTGAGTCACATGATTTGAGGCCATATATGGCACGGATGGCTCTTTTATGCAATTTATATAATATATATTTGTAAATCAGCAGCAGACTCACAGAATAGACCATAGGATTACGCTGTGAAAATAGCTAAAATAAACAGTCTTGCAGTCTCAAATATCAGTAAGACTTCTTATCATTCTTAAAACATATGCATCGGAAATTAGCTTTTAATTTGCGTCTAATTTATACTAAATGTAACTCCACTGTTTTGAATTTCCATGGGTTCGTTATCCAAAGCGATGATAGTGTCTACTTGCTTTACACTAGGCATTGTGAATTTTCACACTTCATTTTCTTAGAGTTTTGCAGATTATTAGTCGTAAACCATTGCAGTACTGGAAAATGTACTATTTACATCGTCAAAAGATTATTTCGTCTGTCCACATTTAATATTAGAAATGTATCATCAGCAACTAATACATTTTCACTATAGGCGATATTATTTCTTGAAGCAAACTTTCAAACAACCTCACAAACAAAGAATTTTAACAAGAATGGGCAAGATTATGCGAGTTGCAATATACTAATTCGTTATATTAATAATGAAATGTACAATTATTCAATTATTGACATTAAGCCACACAGCTCTAAGCTTTGAATGAGGTTGTTATTGCCTTCTAATAAGATTCTTATATATATTTAATTGTGTATTTTTGCAATAAACATACATTGGGCCTTTTGTTCTGCTATTGCATAAGTCATCGCTTAGCCACGTTTTGATAGGAACCTGTCAACTGGTGCAAACACTTGTAAGGAAGGCAACCTCTTTATCTTATAGATGTCACCATAATTAAGTAAGTATTCCCTATTTTTGTTATCGACAAACATACCACAGACTCCTTAGTTTTGGCTTACATAATATGCCGCCGTGGATCAAATACTTAAGCGAAATCAAAACAAAAAATTTATGAGTGAATAAGTAAATTAGGTTCTGTATCAATTTGATATGGCTTTATAAGCTAAATCCCACCAAAAACATTTCATGTAAAAAACCCTATTAGGTAAAGAAAAGCTTCTGAGTCTACACGGCCTAACTCTACCGACCCTTAATTTAACAAATTGTACACATTAATAAATACCTGCATCTTTGCCGTTTCGCTACCGTGGAGACGTTGCAAATATTTTGTTTTTTATGTTTTTAGTATTCAGGACGATCAGGACGCTCACCTGATGGTAAGTGATACGCCCTACCATGACAGAGCGTCATTAAAGGATGCCAACAACTGATATACAGTTATTATTCTCCGTCAATGCCGCGCTGTGCCCGACTCCAGAGGCAATGGATGTTAGGTCTTTTAATACCCGGTTAGTTCACTAGCTGCAGTGCCGTCATCCCGGAACATTAAATTGCATAGCACTGCGATGGTATCTACCTAGACGACTCAGTATCAAATCTACCACCAAGTAAATATTTCGTATCCAAAGTAAGTAACGAAACAGCCAAGCCATACATATGATATGTAGAATTTGTTGCAGTAAGGGTTGGTAGAAATAGGCCATGTAGACTCAGGAGCTCGGCTCCACATGAGATCTGATATCATTTTTAGCGCGCAAACCTTATGTGGATATCTTGGCAACATTTTACAAGAAATGTTGTTGGTGGGATATCAGCTCATTTTATAAGTTGCTAGTCAGTTCTTTTAGGGTTTATTTTTTCCTTAAGTACTTATTCATAGATTTTTTGAGTACTGTTCACAGTCCCATGTAAGCATTCATGTCCTTACTCATACAAATAAAATCCCTCACCCCATTGTAGGGCATTAGGAACGAAGGACTCACAACTTTTTGTTGATTAAACTAAGATTACATTCCAAATTTACTTAACGTTAACAATCACTTCAGGAAGTAGCCAAATATTTCATGATCATCAGTGTCAGTGATGAAATCGGCGTATTTTAGATATCAATAAAATCTATAGTAATAAAGCTATTCAGTTGAGACTTTTATGTTGAATTCATTTATTATCGATATCATATCTCGAGAATATGTACTATTTGTTACAAAAAAACGACGGAACACTTCGAGAAAAGGTAGATAGTGTCCTTGCGCTTCGCTTGTCTCGTCTTGGCAGATACAATGATACGGCCAATATAGCACCACTTTGATCGCCCTCCATTTGCCATCCACAGGTCCTTGGACCTACACAAAGATGGACAGTTCGGGCTAGACAAGAAGAGGTGCACCACAGCTACACAGATAACTTATGAAATATCCCTATCTTACCCGATTTGTTAAAATCACAGATTTCCCAATACAGGAGATGGGGCAAGCCGCGTTAAAAAGTGCGGCAAATGTATGCTCATCGAGCATACACTGGCTATAGTTTACGCTCCGTGAGACGAATGAAGACGCACGAATTTAGAAGAAATTACCGTTTTTTTTCCAAATGCCATTCTGTGCAATTGTAACATGCCATCATCGCAGTGAATCAGTAAAATTTACCAAAAATATAATATCTTTCACAGGTAAGAATTGAAAAGTAATTGCGACACTGGGACTGCCTATAAACTTGGCGGCTTGTCCAGTCTAATTGTTATTCGGATGTCTGTGGTTAAATAATAATAATAATTGTTATTTCGGACCAGTAATCCATAGTGGTGTTAGTATTATATTAAGATAACTTATAACCTAGTGTTAGTACTTAAGCTATTCACTGAATGCACCATTTTAATTATAATAGGGGAATAGTTATCCTCCGCAATTGTTTTTAGAATGCTGTTGTGACTATCTCTCACCCTTCTAAGCAACGCAGCTGTCTTTTTACGTAGGATTGCATGAAAGCCGTCCGTATGAGCTTGCACAAACATTTCCGACGCGCTACAGTACCGAGACAGTCCCAACAGCATTCGAAAAGCATTATTATATTGGACGCGCAGGACATCCAGAGATTTTTTGGTGTAACTAGTCCACAGACTGCTCGTGTACATGCTTTGGCAGTACGCCTTAAAAAGGGTAATTTTAACTTCATCTGTACATCTTGCAAATCTGCGAGCCAGCATGTTACCTCTGACCGCCAGAGCCCTGCGTTCCCTCTCAATATCCGTATGGTCCTTGAGGTCATCAGAAATAAAATGACCTAGGTATTTAAAACATGATACCTTTTTTATCATTGAACCATCTAAGAAAAGCTCGAGGTCCTCTCCTGTATGTTTACCATATACTCACATTTTTTTACATTATAAGAAAGTCCATGCGAGGCAGCATAGGTTTCACACTCTTTCAAAAGCTCCCTGATGGCTCCCACAGTCGGGCCCAGCAGCACCATGTCATCTGCATAGCTGATGTTATTAACTTTAACACCACCAACACTGCATCCGGCACGCCTGCTACTGAGCCCGCCTATGAGATCATCCACATAAAGGTTGAAGAGCCTGGGCGATGTTAGCCCACCCTGTCTTACCCCACACTCTAGCCTATAAGGCTTACTTAAAACGCCGTCCCACTTCACATGATTAGTTTGGTTGCCGTACCAGTATTTTAGGAGACTACATATTCCAGATGGCACACCCCTGTCCTCCACCTTCTTCCAGAGCACTTCGTACGAAACCAAATCAAATGCTCTGGAGAGATCGAGGAAACAGGCGTACACCGGCGTATTGCGATCCACGTAGTATTGGACGGTATGCTTAAGACTTAAAATTGCACTTTCAGTTGATAGTCCGGGCTGAAAGCCGAACTGTGCATCATGTAGATGAATATATTCCTTTAGGACACTATCAAGCACACCGTCCAACACCTTTGCTATAATTGTAGCCAAGGAGATGGACGGTAATTGTTTTTGTCAGAGATGTCTCCTGTCCTGTTCTTCACAATGGGGACCACTATAGTCTTCATTAGGTTGGAAGGCAAATAAGCATGACTAAGACACATTGTAAAGAACATGGACAGGACACGCGGCAAGTGAACACCAGCATGTTTTAGGTGTTCAATGCTGAGCCCGTCGTGCCCCGGAGACTTACCTCGACTCATACCATTGATAATACTGCGCAACTGTTTCGCCGAGACAAGTTTAAGTGGCTGGTCTCCAAGGCCCACAAGCCCAGCACCACTCACCCGTGTTGAGATCCCAAGTGAGGATTGAACTTTAAAGTGGTCCATGAACATATTTGCAATGCCACTGTGCTCACTAATCCCTTCCACACTCACCGGGAGACCAGGCCTAGCATCTAACTTATTGGTCGACTTCCAGAACTTTCCAAAGTCCTTATCGGCTCGCTGCTTCGCTAACTTATCCATAATTATTTGATCAGCATTATTTTGACAAAATTTTAGCCGACTTTTAAACGCTTTTTGCTTATCTCTCATATCATCATAGATAGGCCCAAAGTCTGGCCGATTGCTTAATACCCAGGACCTGAAACTATGCCTGGCCTCACGGTGGGCGGTTTTAACATAATCGTTCCACCCACATACACGCCTACCCCTCCTTGGTCTTTTTGTAGCAATGTGTTTGGATTCCTTAGCTGCCTCACACAATATACCTACAATTTGCGTATATAAATCATCCAATACAACTTTATGTTCATCCAAGCCACAATAACCTTTAGCACAATTCTGAAATTCATGAGGAAAGTGAACATCGCGCAGTTTAAGATTACATATCTCGTGATATTTTTGCGTTTCCATCATATTCCTCCCTCCCCATATCACTGAGTTTCCATCCATGTTCCTAACCACCCGCTTAGGCCTAAGCACCTCTATGTTACATTCTACATACAACGGTAAGTGATCAGATACATAAACTTCCTCGGAGATACCGACACCCTCAATAGTATTCCACGCTGATTTGGATACCAAACAATGATCTAACCATCTTCTACTCCCATGCGCATCACTTATAAAAGTGTATGCATCGCTGTCACTCCCTAAAATGTCTATGTCCGCACACACCCACGACTGATCGGCACAGAAGCCAATCATCTCCTTAAAAAATAATTCGTGAGGATGTGCATTAAAATCTCCTAATATAAATACATTTTCTATATCCCTACTTGCTACGGTTGCACTTATTTCTCCTAGTACATCCGTAAACATAGGTAGGTTATCTGGACAATCTACAGGCATATACACAGAGAAAACAATAACATCCCGACCCCCTGTCGTGGCCGAAATAGCTACCAATCGAGGACTAGTACAGTCTACAATATTTACCTTATCAAAAACTCCTTTCCTCCAGAGAATGGCTACCCCTCCATGTGGCCGTCCTCTTAATAAACCAACCGATGTATCTACAGCAGACTTTCCCGTATATTCAAAATCGGGACTAATTAAGTTTAATGTATGAACATCATGCGGTAGCAGCCAGGTCTCCTGAAGAGCTACCACATCTGACCACTCACATATATCTCTAATATTGTCTACAGATCTCTTTACAGATTTACAATTAAAACTAACAAATTTTAAGCATGTTTTTGCAGATTTACTACACATAAATTAAAAGGAAAATGACTTTAACTATCTCGCTTACTTTTATACTATAAAATTTACAATAATTTATTAAGCTTTCACTATACATATTAAAACTATTTATTTAAAAATACTATCTACAGTTACTTATTGATTTTCCACAACCCTGCATCAACAACATCTGCCATCACCAACATCTGCCATCACCAACATCTGCCATCGACAAGCGTATCAATGCATGACTTTCCAATATGTGTTAAATTCCGACGAGTTCGCATAATTAATAAAAAAATTATAGGATATCGATAGGAAAGTTGCGATCAAATCGATCAACAGTTGAACATGCTCAGGTGTCCGAGTTTCTGAAGCACCTTACGGCTACTAAGATAGATGACTGTGCGTATGCAGACATGATGAAGAATCTTCTTTTGTAACAAATCATGTTCCCGGTACGTATAAGAAGTAAGACCCCTTAATGGGTATTGTTGGGTAGACAGTAAAATAAAACTAATGTAAAAGTTATATAATTATTATTACGAATAATTGGTATAAAAATAACTACTGGTATATCACGAACTTTACTGACTATGCATATCTTATATTATGCGTTACTGTGGGCCTTGTTCAGGTTGAGGTGGGGCAGTGGCGATGTATGCGAGGGCTCGCTGGATAGCCTCAGGAATCGGGGAGGAGTCGGAAGGTGGGCACCCTGTGGCTGGAAGCCGTTTTCGTCGGCTGTGTAAGTCAACTGGATTTTGCCATCGTCACTGGGGTATTGAAATTGACCAGCCACTTCTAAAGCATCTACGTCGCCCACTTTCTTCAAATCCCCTTTCTGGTCTGCGTTGATGCCATTGCCAGTTTCAAATGAGTACTGGTAGGAGCCATCACCGTTCACCTGGCTATCCTGGCGAACTATAGGGATCGGTTCCGTTGGCGCTTGAGGTATGGCTAGCGCGACTGCCACAAACACACAAGCCACCACCTGAAACAAATTAAAGCTACAAATCTCGTCTATACATGCTAAAACTATTGTAATCGTTAGCATAATTATTTAATAATAAATATCGTCAGACTTTCAAACAGCGACTTTCAACTCCAAAAGAATCAACTTGCTTGTACTTTGAGACCAAACAACGGATAATATTTTTTTAAAATGTCTTAATACAAACATATCATCAATCATAGAAAACTCTAAGATTAATACAATTCATGCACTAGAATACTTTATGAGGATAGAATCCAAAACTTTAAGTGTCAAAGTCCGCCTAAATGTATATGAAACTTTTCATCATTGTCATCAATTTCTAGTATATAATTTTTGACGTTAAAAATGCCTTATAGCAAGCCTAAATTTATGAGTTGTGACTTTAAGCTATAATATTCGATCTAATACGCGACTTTATTTGTATCAATTTACATAATCAAAAGTACATTGAAGACCATTAATATACAAGTGAACTTAAATTAACATATTCTTATCACTTCACTGCAAGCTTAATCGGTTCACAGAACTTGTATCACTGTTATCATGATAATCTTATATTATTAGCGCATTAACACGTAGGCACTTACAAAAGATTTCATTTTTGGTTGATTGATTGGTTAGACCACTGGCTATCGAAGTATACTGACAAAACCTGGCGTTTCCAATATTTATACATAAGAACGTATGACCACCTCCTGATTTCAAAAGTGCGATGTCGTAAAATCAATGAAACAAGTAAACATTAGATGCATTACCTCGAACCGTATATGTCAACTACGCGCGACGTAACGGCTGTCAACAAAACGGATTTGCATTTGTCCGCTATAAGCCTGAGCGCACTCAGTGTTTTGCACCAACAGTAGTCACACCTTATCCGTAGTTCACACACAAAAGTGTTTTGTTTATAATTGTTTCTTAATGAATAATTTAAGTTAGGAATACAGTTTGTTTACATTCGTTTTAAACAAACAACCGTGTTGCAGTAGTCAGTTACTCACTAAGATATCAACAAAGTATAAAATTATATGAAAAATAAAAACAAAACACACTAAACGATAGGTTGAGATCTAATCACTTTTGATTCTGACGTACCTATATATTATGTATTTAGCAAAACTGGTAGCAAATCATCTACCCAACTCCACCAAGAAACACATCGATACCTATATAAACTTTTGTATACAATAATTGCAAATAAAACGTCTAAATCTGACATATTCCATCAAAAGGGTAAATAAGGAGAAGGGATATTTTAAATTACTGTAAAAAGTATTGGGTAATAATAA
Organism: Leucinodes orbonalis; assembly: GCA_019425675.1. NCBI lineage: Eukaryota > Metazoa > Arthropoda > Insecta > Lepidoptera > Crambidae > Leucinodes > Leucinodes orbonalis. The sequence continues at coordinate 38,346 of PQWD01005456.1, forward strand.
TTGATAAGGTTAGATCTGGGCATCTAGAGTGAAATTTTTTTTTTAAACAAAACAAAGTAAATCATAACTTATCTGCATGTTGTGCATTCTACCAAATAGCGGACGAAACTCTTGGGTACGAAACTTCTTCCAAATTTAAACAGAATAATGTACCTTATAATTAAAATATTTAGTCTTGTTATTATGCCTTTAATTAAATTAAGGACATAATTAAGTTTACTCCTTATTACAGAATCCAGTTTTTGACGGCATTCTATGAATTATTTTTTAACAAACTTCTACGTTTGGCCGTAGATGAACAGTAAAATTTGAACTTCGACTTAGAAAATCTAGTTTATGTTCGGGAAATATAACCCTGGTTACGATACTTAATGAAGTTGACTGTGTGACCCATAACGTCGTTATATGTTTCTGTTCATTTAAGGGAATTCACAAGATCGTCAATATTCGCGGCTTGTTATAGAGCCGAGAGTTGATGTTTTGCATGTACATGTTTATGTCACAAAATGGTTTTTCAATTTATGTTATTTTAATTTTAAAGAATATAAGCTATTTAATGTATTGGGTTTCTGTAATGTTAATGTATAATTGGTATTACACCAAGAAGAGAATTGAATTGATTTATAAATGATACTATAATATCTATTTATAAAGGAATTTAAAACTCATTACGCAAGTCATTATTCAATATCCTTTAAATAACCAGAATAATTTAGTATGAACCTGTATTCATACAAAAACCCTATATTATGGTATAAGCTCTCGAGTCAAGTTCATGACAGCACGATTTCCAAAGATGAATGCACGCGAGACATGTCAAGTGTGTCGGCCCAGACGATTATGTAATAGGCCCCATGTCTGCATCGGTGATGCACATCTGCAAGAAAGTCCTTGATTGAAAACCAAGATGGCATCTCGTAAGGTGTGGTGCGTATCGTGTAATTACGTCGTGGCTGGAACCCAGAAATTGTTTACATACACTAATATTATAAAGAGAAAAGATTTGTATCGTTAAAAACTTAATGCTCATTAATGACAAAGATGAATTGAGTAAAAATAAATATAATCATTTCTGCATATGCGATTTAATTCTTATTTCATGAATAACATAGATTTGTATTAATATGTGAAAAAACATAAATTAATACCACGGTTGCTTGTGTTACAGTAGCTGTTGAATTCAAAAGTTCAAGTATAGAAACCACTTCTTGACTGCTGTGGAATGGCAGGCCCTCGATGATACGTTGACCTAGAAAGGATTGTTAGTGAAATCTTTATTCAGAGAACCGTATTTCTCGGAAATTTGATAAAATTAAGGCATAAACCCAATAATATCAACAGGTAATATGTTTGCATTTGATCGTTGTCTGTGTAATAAATTAAGTGTAGGCTCTAGTTCAATTTACGCTAAAGTGAGTTTAATAATGTAAATAACTTCACTGACCTTAGAAACAAAATGTAAAAACGAGCTGTTTTTATTATAATACTAATTAGTGTTACTCAAAAATCTATAAATTAGACACATGTCATCAAAACGTATTCCAATGTATGTTAACCTTTTGTACTTAATGATTTCTTTATCTTTATGCCAAATATATTGCACGTTACATGATAACTAACGACCATGTGTTATTTAACATATGATGTACCATTTAACCGCACTTTTATAACGTCGATAAGATAAATGAATGGTGACTGCTGTTCGTTTTTCTCATATGTTAAATGTGACACAACACTACACATATCGAGCCATCAACCAAAACCGCCTACATTGTGTTGACTATCGATCTGCCTGTAGAATTATGCAATTTAATAGTCATATCTATGAATAGGTATTCAGACAACAAAGGATTTCACTCATATCTGTTATGTAAATCTCAAAGGCTCCTTTACTCAATAGAATGTCTTCAGGCAAATTTTGATTGCTGCATTTATTTGTTGGGAGTGGCACATTTGTGTGTCTATGGTAATGTGATGAAGTCATGTGACATTTAATCATTGCGAGCTTAAACTCCATACTGATATTTGTTCAAGTCGCACATAACCGTAAATTCAAACAAAACTATTTCAGAACTTTCTGACATTTTGATAAACTACTCACCTACTAATTATTTATAAAACGTATTTAATTTCTCAAAGAACATACCTATATGTAAAGTGCTAAGTCATGTTTCATATTTTAATATTGCAGCATCATAAGGCTTTACATCTCGTTACTTACTTGAAATAATTAAATTTAAACAATGAGCTTCTATTTTAATTCACTTGCTGTTATTAAACTGCGTTGTTTTGTAACTAATTATAATTTACTTAACTGAATTGACATGTTCATTATTGTAAGCAAAAATAATATGTTAAAACAGGCAATTAAAAACAAATTCACACATACGATTTCAACCCAAGTCTCGATCTTGTAATTGTTAATAAATTTCAATAGATATCTTGCGAATTAGTCACGAAATATTTTGTGCAAATAAAAATCCGTATGTAATAGTCAATCTTTATTAAATTATCGGCGTTTACTTCACACATGCGTGAATGAGGTGCAGCAGTATGGTGCAGAAGCGACCTTGACACGCGGGGGAAAGTGGACCGACGGGTGGTTAAGCAAGCGGTCGCGCACCATATCTCGGAGATGACACCCGCGCACTCTGCCCGCTGTGAGATGCGATGCTGCTCCGAGAAATTCCAGATCTTATCGCTTTATTAATTATTATATTCAAAGCTTATATTTTATTTTTGGGTTTATACGCACTCAAGTGATTATGAAATTAGGTCGGGGTTTAATCGAAGTTACAAGAATCGGGAAAATTTTGTTGTTGAGTTTGTATAGATGTTTTGCAAGTCTTCATTGTTTTGATATTTGAAGAATTAATGAGTACTCTATTCAATATCAGTTTCAAGTTTTATCTTATCCCTTAGTGCTAATTCTAATTGGTAATAAAAAAGCTAATAGTTATAATAATAATTAGATTTCTGCTCATGTACAAGCTTGTTCAGCTAAGCGCAAGTACTTTTCAGGCCCCTTAAATGGGTTGGATGAGGAAGTTAAGGACAAAAATGTCCGTCCAGCAATGGACTGTAGTTTACTAGACATTTTTTAACTCCGCAAATACTAAAAAAAGTTAGTGTAATACTTAAAAGTCATACAATAAATATTTAGCACATACCCAAATACAATAAATAAAGCCTTGAAGCATGATTGACATCCAAATCGGCACTCGGCAATTAATGGTGATGATGAGCGAATGATGTCCATGACACAGATAGTTATTTGTGTTTACCTTGAGCTTAAGCGATATTTTTATGTAATCGTAATTCATATAAGCCTGTTTTATAGTTTCCTAACTATAAGATGTTTTAAATTATACAATAAATGTACATGCGACTTATCATTGAAGTTTAAGAGGCTAATATTATAATTATTTTAGTATCATTCCTTGGACGTTGGAAGACGTCAATTATCTATTTTCGAAACCTCTTATGTGTATAGCCGAACTTAAGTTCCGCAAACAATAGTTTGCGATTGTTTTGTTTACGTCTGAGCAAATAATACTGGGCATACTCACGAACAATATCGATACATTATGTGAAGTCCTGGTGTATAAACCGTCAAGCAATTATATTTTAAGGTTAAGCTTGCAATTGTTAATCACTAATCATTCAAACGAGAATAATAATAGTACATTTATCACATTGCAATAGTTATTACTAGAACATTGAAGGTAGGACGTAACAAATAAGACGCACGATACCATGGTATATGTCTCACCTAACTATTAAATATGTGGTCATACACGCAAGAAAAGGTTCAAATACCATTTGAACTCTCACTAATGTATGTACTATATTCTCTAACGCAATCAATTATATTCAAGATTAGGTATGCTCGGATCTCGTAAAGTATTAATAATCGTGTGTATTTTGATTCAATTAATTGTATCAAAAATACATGCATTTTTACTAATGAAGAAACATCTTTAGTTTCACTATCAGTTGAAATATAAAATTTCTTACGACATACGCTGTTTCATAACTTTAAATGATAAAATACACAATTATTATTAATATGTCATAGTTAATCGTATATTGAATAAACACAAACCTTTGAATTTAATTTATTCATTGAATAATACACATGAAATACATTTTACTAACAATCTTCACCTTTATATATAATATTTGCTTTAAACAACTACAAAAATATTTCACACTTTTTTCAGCATATTATCATATTCTAAACTATACATTACATTTGTACATCTATGTAACATGGCTACTCTCATTCATTGAATTATGCATATAAAACATGTTCACTACGTTGTTTTATTCGCGAAAATTACATAATATTATCTTAGTTTAAGATTGTGTATTGTAATAAACTCCAAAATCCCTTGGACGGCCAGTTATTGTGGGATCAGCGCGTTCGCTGCTGGGCGGCAATGTTGCGAGATATTCGAGAGCTTTCTGAATTTCCGGAGGAATGGGAGGGGAAGTGGGGAGATGGGCACCCTGCGGCTGGAAGCCGTTTTCATCCGCCAGATATTGTAGCTGAATCACCTAGTAAAGAGAATAAAAATCACTGAATGTTGTAACAATTAATGTTTTGCTGATATAGGTCAAGCTCATATAAGGTCATACATCTTATGCGTTCTAACCAATATACATAGTTTGATAACCATTACAAATATGATATTGTCAAAATGATGAAATCAAAAAGTCAAAAGTGTATAAAATATTATAGCAAGATGAGCAGCGCAACCTATTAGATTCTTGGAATCGGGAAAGAATTTAAACTTTTTTAAACAACGGCAATGGATACACAGATTTGTCTAAAGTCCATTTGTTGTATTTAAATTTTACTTACAGCAGTGAAGCTACCAAAATTTTACAAAGAAATAATATATGGAGGGAGACCAATTATAACTTGGTGAGTACCTCAATCTTGTCTTTTAGGCAGTTGTGCTATGTATGTTATCAGTAATTCTATGTGTTCAGGCAGTAACATCAATGATATTCTGTATATATAAAGGTAGATACGCCATCCGTGCCTCAAAAACGAACCGCCAAAAAGTGTACAGTTTGTACTCTTTTGTTTAGGTAAATGTACGCTCATTTGAATAGTGTATGTGTGCTGTCACTGCATTCGGAACACTTTTTTCGATTGTTTTGTGAGCATATAAGAAATCTATACTTTTTTACATCATTGAGTATCATGAATTGAAACTGTGTCCCAACGTATCTATCTATACCTGAAGGTAACAACAGCAATTAAAGGTTCTATTTTCGGGATCATAATGGTAATATATATAGGCGACATAGCTCCGTAGTATGCTTGTTTTTGAACTAATTTTGTCTGTTTGTTACTGTATGTATAATATGTATGTATTTTCAAAATATATATAAGTATATTTATCCCTTGTTTAGTACCCATAATACAGGCTTCACGCTTAACTTGGGGCTAGATGGCACTGTGTGAATGTCTGTGGATATATATATATAAAAAAAGGTCACCTGTCCGTCAGGAGCAGTGTACTGATATTGTCCCTGCGCGGTCTGCGCCTCTTGTTCAGGCACTCCCTGATTCTTCACATAGCCCTGCTCTTCAGCCGCTATTCCGTTGCCTGTTTCATAACTGATAAAAATAAACATTATAATAACATCAAATTTTTAAAATATATTCACATAAGGTAGAAGAAGAAGCTAGAATACAAACATCTATAATATAATATAACACATATGTCAACAAATATTATTTAGTAAGTATTGCATTCGCTTATGAGCTGTAAAATCGGGATCTCGAATAAATTCTCTACGAAGATTGTCCTCGGGATTATGTACTACCTGTCTTCAAACTTGTGAAGACATATGGTACCCATTAATTTATACTTTAAACTTTGTTGTATAGTAAGTAATATGAGGCAAGATTGTAAGATCGCACGAATTATTTTATATTATTTGACACAACCTGTTTTGTAGGTCCTGTATAGGGAAGTAATATTCGGTGTTCATAATTATCAATTCTTCATGAATATCTCATTATACATCCCCACCTAGGGCTCGAGCCTACCCGTATAGAGTGCATAGCCCTTAGTCGTCCACGTGGACCCAGTGCTGGTTGGCCGACTTCACGCACATCCTTTAGAATTTCTTCTGGGGCGTGTACAGGTTTCCTCACGATGTTTTCCGTCTCCGTGAGAATTCTTATTACTATTTAATTTTCCTAAATCAATTAAAATACCCTGAGCACCTAAGCTGTGGAGCGAGCTTAGTTCGACGTCATTCTTAAATTAAAAATCTGAAATGAACTTATTCGTAAGCAAACTAAAGTTCCGTAAATTTATCTTTTACTATATATATATGACGTAAAACAATCCAATGCAAAACTAACACGCCTAGTACAAATCTAATTACTCAGTGATAAGCTACATTGCTATGAATGAAAGTAAAGGAAATACTACGACGCGAATAACAAACTTATATTAAGATGAATACCATACCATAAACTGAAAATCATTAAATATTGTTTAGGTCAAAATATCTTTCTTATGTAAATAACAAAGCATTTCGTTTCTAACTCTTTAAATGTTTATCATGTTTATGCTAGGTATTATGAACCTCGCTCCTCGGTCTCCCTCAATATCTAGTAAAATTAATTTTTTTTTCTTTAAGAATATTTAGTGACCAAAAAACAGTTATTAAAAGTTTTACCTAACTTAGGTAAAATATTATAAAAATTATATGATAACATTATTAAATGTACCTCCATTTGTATGATCCATCGGGATTAATGACCTGTTCCTGTCTTATGATAGGAATAGGCTCTGTAGTATACTGCTGTTGCTGTGCCTGCGCCTGCGCCTGGTAAGGCTGGAAGCTGCTCACATCCGCCATTGTGGCGCCCATCAGCAACGTCACAATCAACTGTAGACAAAAGGAGACTTTTTATGTAAAAAAGTAAACGGTGTAAGTGATGCGCCTGACCATGACAGATGCAGTATTGGTGGAATTAATAATACTGCCTGTCATTATTTTCCACCAACACAGCCCTGCGTCCGTCACCAGAGACGACAGATGTTAGGTCTCTTAAACTCAGTAATTTTACTAGCTATACGAATTATTTGCTTTACGAAACACAGAATTATGAAGCTTCACAACTTGCACTTATTTCAAACCTTAACCAAACTGGGTTCGATTCTGCTAGTTGTTCTTGACAATTTGCGCATACCTGCAGGATTTTAACCAACGATCTCCAGACATACCAATCGAAACTCGACATCCAACCAAGGCTTCGAGAGTCAAGTTATACAAGAAATAAGACTCTGCAATTTGGGATAAAAATCGACACTTTATGTATTCAAAAGATGATTAAGAAGTTTTTCTCGATTATTACAACAAGCGACGCTATATTAGTAGGTAATACGATTCCGTGTTAATAATAGTATTAATTTTAGTAGACTAGTTTTCAAATTCAATATAACCAAGTAATTAGGTAATACTTCAGAACTGGTTAGATCGATTTACCTAACACACATCTAGAGACAATAAAAACTATGTAAGACTATTTTCGAACTTACAAAAATCTTCATGTCGAATGAGTTCTGTTTAAAATAATACGAAATCTTACGAAAGCGGATTATGGTATGATGCACTCCGAATTCATCCCTGGTATTTATACGAAAGCTTTTGTTGCAATTACGCATTTCTGTGAGTATTTTATGAGTATATATGCGACAGAGGACAGTGTGGGGAGTCCCTTAATAAGTTGCTACTTATACTGAGAAAACGTTTGTGACAAAAACTGCGACAGTCAACTTAAAACCTTAGGAAGATCAATACAAGCGTACAAATCCGAATCACAAAAGACCGAAATCGTGCGAGAATATATGTTTCTGCGACTGCATAAGGTTTGTTATAAACGACTCTCTAAAAATGTCTGAAAATGACAACAATCTTGCAATATGATGTCTAGGTTACGGGAAAACGAAAAAAGTTTCGTCATATTACTTATCTTGATTTTGATGTCATCTTATAATTCAAAATTAAATTCTGCTTTTGGTATAATATATATAATGTACTAATGACAAATAAGTGAACATCATTAGTATGTATTCATTACATTGCATCTAAATTAAAACTTTTTAAGAACGAATAATACTGGACTTGGTTTTTGCAGTACTCATGAGTACTGAAAAAAAACAAGTTTACGTTTAAAACGTTGATATTTTAATAAGTATATCTAACATTAACCTAACGTGGTATATATATATATATATATATATATATCACGTGCTGTTATCTTGGATATGAGTATCCAATCATATCATCATCATCATCAGCTCATTAAGCGTCCCCACCGATGGGCACGAGCGTACCCATAACGGTTGGCCGACTTCACGCACAACCTTTGAATTTCTTCGCAGGCGTGCGCAGGTTTCCTCACGATGTTTTCCTTCAACGTCAGAGCGTCGGATTAACACACATATGATTCCGAAAATTCGAAATCACATTGGTACGTGGCGGGATTTCAACATCAGCCCTCCCGGTAAGAAGGCAAGAGTCCACACCATTGAGCCACCGACGCTTAATCATATATCTGTAAGATTTTGTCAATCACAGACATGGTCTGACAATTTTCAGTGTCTTTCACGAGAAACACTACATACTTTGTTAAGTTCGTCTGCCATTGAACTGCTTAGTGAAGACGCCACACTTGTATTAAGTTTGTGAAAATTATAGAAGATATTACTAATATGAAGCTGCAATTAATATGCTCTGTGTACCTACACGATTCCATTGCCTTCACAGAAACCAGTCGTGAGCATCCCGTATTGACATACTCAACCTTATTTTTTACCTATTGAAATATTACCATATAAAATTAAATAATTACTTCACAGAATCTTCATGCACATTAGCCGATGTATAAATGTATGGTACCTTATTATACGCCATTTTGTATTACGAAATGTAATGCAAATGTTTTATGGTTTGTGGTAAATTATTTAGGGATGAAGCGTATACTCGGTGTGTAGGTACACGTATATCTTTTTTTTATATTATTATACGTATATATTCATTTAAAAATATATAATGAAGCCTTCATCAGCATTCTTGCAATAATAGCTCTTTGTAGTATTTCATAAAAATATTTTAAATTACTATTTTAAAATATTCAACAAATAATACCTTATACAGAGCCTATCTCATGATAGGTAACAAGACCAATTGGCTATACTAGCCATTAAAGACCGCCCTTTTGCAAATAAGTTTTTATCATAATTACCTTTGCTATGACTTGGATTGGAGTAACTCCCAATACAGCTATACCAACTGCTAGACTAATGTCTGATGTAACGACTCTAAGCATAAAAAACCGTTTATGTTCTAAAATTCACTTTGTCCTTAGACAACATTATTTAAACTATGCCCTACCACGGAAAGTACTTGAATACAATTTATATATACATACAATCCGCATTGTACATACTATGTTTGTAATGAAGGTAAATACTAACAATACCCTTTAATGCAGTCTTTTGTACTCAATAAAGTATTTTATATTGATTTCACCCAAACATTGAATTTGAAGTTTTTTCATCAAATCCTTTTTTGTCGAAAGCGTCAATATTCGCGATTTCTCCCCGTCAATATGTTAATTTATAATTGGCTTTTGGACGCTGGACTCCATTAAAATAAGTTTAAACACAAGCTGTCAGCGCAGTTGTCGTCTCCCTGCATTTATCTTAAAAATCGTACGTTATTCTTACTACTTTAATTAACACCCTTTAACATGCCGAAGTAGTTTATTTGGGTGCTTAACTTATTATACGTACTAAATCTTGTTCAAGGTATTGCGCTTCTTTATTGGGTAGGGCCCTGGCTATAAATATAATATCTGATACGTCGCCAATCTGATCTTACCTTATAATACAAGCTAGCGTTAAGCAGTCATGTTTTAATTTCTTCTGAATAAAGTTGTAATGCCTTGAAGAATTGGCATAATTATTTCAAATATGAAAAACCATATTAACAACAGGTATTCCATACTAATATTATAAATGTGAAAGTGTGTCCAATTGTTATCCTTTCACAGAAAAACGGAGCGATGAATTGACGTGTGTTTTCTAAGTGAAGGGATGAAGAGTAACATAGACTACATTTTGTCTCTTTCTTAACCCCCGCTACCCTAAAATGGGGTGTTTGAAGTTTGTATAGAGAATTCAATTTTCAAGGTAGAAAGCTAAATATGGTCCTATTTGTCACTAAGTGGTGTACATTAAACCCTTATCTAACTGTATATTTAAATCCCTTCTCACCAAAGTATTGGAAATTTCAGTAGACTAAGTAAGTAACAACACTTTTTAATATTCATAATCTCAACTCATTATACTGCGCCACCGAGGAGCACAAGCCTACCCCGTAAATGATGTTTAGACCGTAGTTCGTCCAGGTGGGTCCATGGCGAATTGGCCAACTTCACACCTTTGAACCACTTTGTAGGCGTGCAGGTTTTCTCACAATGTTTTCCTTTACCGTACTTTTGTATTTTTAGACTCATGATTAATATTTTCCTTATTCCCTACAGATTATAATATAAAATATAAATATCCACTGACATTCACACAGCGCCATCTAGCCCCAAGTTAAGCGTAAAGCCTGTATTATGGGTACTAAACAACGGATAAACATACTTATATACATGTTTTTTTGTAAATACATATATATTATACATAGAAAACACCCAGACCATTACAAACAGACATATTCATGCACACAAATGTTTGCACTGCCCGGGGATCGAACCCTTGGTGTTGCAGCCGACCTCTCAACCGCAACACCAAATGGGTTGTCTAAAATAATAATTCTAGCTATGAAATATTTACTTCTAAGAAATCTGAGTATTCACTATAATCTTTATATTAAAGTGTACAGGACGGTCAGCAGGACGCTCACCTGATGGTAAGTGACGCGCCTGACCATGACAGAGTGGCATTGATTGAGAACAACAACTGATAGACAGTTAATATTCTCCACCAATGCCGCACTATGCCCATCACCCGAGACAACGGATGTTAGGTCTCTTGTATCCGTTATTTTACTAAACTTACTTTAAAACATCTGAACCAACTTAAAAATCACTGTACTAGTATCTAATATGACTGTACTAGTACAATTATGACTGACACCATCGTGTCAGTCATAATTGAAATAGTTTAATGTAGAGCAATGATATTCTGTATATATAAAGGTAGATACGCCATCCGTGCCTCAAAAACGAACCGCCGAAGAGAGTACAGTTTGTACACTTTTGTTTAGGTAAATGTGTTCGAAATTCGAAATATGTGTATGTGTGGTGTCACTGCATTTGGAACAGTTTTTTCGGTTGTTTTGTGAATATATCACGAGTCCATACTTTTTTACATCATTGCTGTAGAATAATATGTTTAACGAAGGAGCTCTGTTTTTATGAAGGTTGACGATTGGATGCCCCATGACTGTTGACAAGACGATGACGTAACTCGTCTGCGAGCATGCAACGCAGACTGACTGTAAAGCATGATAATTTGATTTTGTATACTACAAAGTAAATATAAAAACTGGATAAACTGGCTAGAAATAAGTTAAGATCTTCTCAAATGTAAATAGTTTTTACGTCAACCAATCATCATCATCAACTCACTAATCGTGCCCACATACCCTGCCACACCCTATACAGGTGGGCTTATGTCCATCCTATCGATGGGCTCAAGTTCCGTAAAGGGTGTATAGGCTTTAGTCGCCAACGTGGGTCCAGTGCGGATTGGCTGACTTCACACACAACCTTTGAGTTTCTTTGTAGGCGTGCGCAGGTTTCCTCACGATGTTTTCCTTCACCGTAAGATCGTCGGATAAACCGTCCATATAATTTCGGAAAATCATTTGTACAAGGCAGGATTTGAACCTGCACTCTCCAGATCGGTACACCCTATACGGGTACCTGATGGAAAGTGATCATCTCCGCCCATGAACAACGGAGACACCAGAAGTATCACCGAAGCGTTGCTTGCCTTTTAGGAAGGAATACGCTCTTTTTCTTGAAGGTTTCAATGTCAATATTTTCCAGGATAAATACCGCCTGCTGGGAGTTCCCGTTCCATAAAAACAGTGTTACGTGGAAGAAAGTCCGCATAATCGAACAGTTGTAACGCCAACCTTCAAGATGATGAGGATAAAATTTCATCTTTTGTTAGCGGGTATTCCGATGATGGAATGCAGCAGCAGGTATAAAATCGATCAATTCTTTGGAACACTCCCCATTATACAAACGGTAAAAAACACAAAGTCTTGCAACGTCTCTGCGTAAGGGCAAAGAGCCAAGACAACCGGTGATTGTTGGATCATTGACCATCATAGCGGCCCTACGTTTTATGCGATCAAGAGGAAGAAGAAGGTATTTACGCCCCATTGATTAACTATAACAGCTAATACTACATGGTAGTAGCCTTCAACATAAGAACGGATTTTTGAAATGATTGGGACAATTGTTTTTCGGCAGTAACATTTTTATATTTGATCCAATAGAAATAATACAATAACATATTTTTTAAAACTAATATTAGTACAATGTCTTGTACTAGAATTGCAACTCAATATTATTCCTTTTTCGCTTCCTTTGGTACAATAGTGGGAACAGCCGGATGGAAGGGGTTGTAACGGTTATAATAGGGGTTGTAACGAGCGTCATAAGGTCTTCTGTTGTCGAACGGCTGTCTAGCATCGAAGGGACGGCTAGGATCGTAAGGACGATTGTATGCACCAAAACGATTTTTGTAAAACGAGTTGTAGCGGTTGAAGTCTGGATCTAAGACACTCCTGTTCCTAGCTTCGGCGAAGGCAGAGAGGGGAGGCAAGGCTTTACCATCAGCAGGGATGTGCACTCCGGACGGACGGAAACCTGCATAATAAGAGAATAAACTTCAAAATGAAAGAAAGATATTCTTAACCCTTTGAACGCCAGGAATCCTGACACAAAATAAAATCTATTGTTTTTGACGCCTTTAGGTGTCATAGGCTTTGATTGGGTTAATTGTGGCCATTTACTGTAAAAATCGAATTTCTTTTATGCTTTCTCGGCAGCCAATTGCAGTCTGCCATTGAGCGTATGTGTTCCAGATTCAGATAACTAAATCATTATTTAATCCTCTTACAGGCAACTCTAGATACATGAATACGTAAATCTAAGGTGATGTGATGACTAACTCCCTAGACTTATTAAGACTCCTTATCAAGTTTCATTAAATCGATTTAATCCTAACATCAACCCATTTATGAAAACTTTCATCTGTGTGAAGTTTGTGTATGTTATCTTACATTATAAAATTCGAAAAATTTGGAAAATCTCATGATTTTATTACGGTTTGATAACCGGCTATCCAATAGTTTGATTTTAAGTTAGGTTGGTTGAGAGTGAGAAAATTTAAGTAAAATTTATTTCTCAATGAATATAGCAGCAGCATTAAAATAACCTGACGCTTTCATAGTCAGTGCAAATGACTAAATTGATGGTTCATTGAACGTTACAATCCCAAATTAATAATGTTTAAAAAGGTTATCCTTGACATATTTGATGAAATGTCAACCAACGAATTTGCAGAGTGCAGATTTTGTTTTCATATTGATATTTATTTCATTGAAAAAATATGTATAAGTCATCAATTACCATTTTCATCGGCGACGTAAGTTACTTGAATTGGTGTTCCCTCGGGAGAAACGTACGCGTAGCTTCCTTGGACCACCTGAAATTGTACACAATTTTTGTCGTGAAGGTTTTTTGTATAAAATAGGAAATATGATAAGTAAACACACTGTTTACACCTAACAAACCACATTTGACAGTACAAACATTCCAGCTATATTGGTTGCAAGTAGTCAAGTGAGCTTTTAGTGCAGTTTAGACTTTATTGATATGTTGTCTGGCATTCAGCATTCTATTGCTATATATTATTTTTGATAGCTGTAACCCGCGATGTAAGGTTTTTTGCCGTAGTAAAATGGAGGGCGTCAGCTAACTTAATACCAAATTTTATTAAAATCGCTTCGATAAGTTATGTCAAAGGACGCAGCTCACGCGACATGAGCTGCACGCCGCGCGGTCGTTTATTTAATAATATTTTTTGTTTAAATAAGCTGTATTTTTTTCTTTTACATCAGTTACCTGTCAGTAAAAGTCCCGTCTATTATCGGACAACAACACAGACAAAAATTTTAAAATATTATTTTAGTGTATGCTCCTTATCTATATTCATAAACATGTATGTGTTTTCCTACGCAATAAATCCGAATCGAGAATATCCGTAGGGGAACCAGGGTGACCGACATAGCTCAAAGGATAAGCAAGTTGAAGTGGCAGTGGGCAGGGCACATAGTGCGTAGAACCGATGGTCGATGGGGCGGAAAGGTTCTCGAGTGGTGTTCACGTAACGGAAAACGAAGCATAGGCCGACCCCTAACCAGATGGACGGATGACCTAGTTAAGGGGGCGGGTAGCAGATGGATGGCAGCTGCTAGGAATCGGCCCGCGTGGAAATCATTAGGGGAGGCCTTCGTTCAGCAGTGAACATTTTAGGCTGTAATGATGAATGAAAATCTGTTATTTGAAAACGACACTTAAATTTTATTTATAACTAGCTGTGCTCCGCAATGGTACCTGCGGAATACAAGATTTTCTCCCGCAGCAATACATAGCCTTAATAGCGCGCAGCCCAAGCGTCTGAGTTGCGCACCGCGTGGTGTAAAATTGGTTTATTTTCCTACGAAAAAAGTTTTATACAAATAAAAGTAGACTATATTTTTCCTTACTACATAAGTTACTTGCTTTGTATATATTCGTATGCCCTCCAATTTTACTTCTATGTAATAGATGTATAGATAATAATAATAGATAACGAAATGACTACCTGAGTTCCCTGAGGTTCTCCGTTGTTGTCAATGTAGGCATCTTTTAAGTAGCCAGCTTCTTGCGCCTGCTTTCCATCAGCAGATGAGAAGCTGAAATTGACATAAAAAATTTCATTCAACAATGTTATCATCGTACAGCAAATAAATAACCAATACATACAATTTGTTTTCAATTATATTTTGAATCCTTGGATATTTCATAAATCACTTCGATTCCCGTCTCTTTTCACACTGTTCAGCTGTTATTTAATTATAAACTTTAATTTAAAATATATAAATATACAAAAATATAGTGAATAATAAGTATTATATAATAAGCATTGATCTGCGATGTATATTTTTCAGGGTCCAAGTTAGCCGCTTAGTTTGGGCTAGGCGGCGCTATGTGTATGTCTGAGAGTACATAAATCTTAAAGTATTACTTGGGCCTTAGTAGCAGTGTTTACTTGACATAAACGAAAATGTCCGCAGGTAATAATTAACGTACAGTAACTGTCGCTCACGGTTAACGTTCAAATTTTTCTCATTGGTATGTACTATTTTTGAAAAAGACTTATAAAAGACAATATGATATTGAAGTTGTAATTTGTTATTAAATAAAATTCAAATTATTCATGTAAAAATTATTTACCAACATTATTTTTGTTATTGAATAAATCTAGTAGTATAGGTATTAAAAAAAACATAATTTTAGACTTCATTATCATACTTTAAAGATGTGATTTTTTTATCGTCGTTTAGATCCGCAATGTTCACATAATTTAAAGTTTATCTTACCTGAAAGAATAGGAGCCATCAGGGTTATGTTCGTTAGAGTAACTCAAGATAGGAATTGCTGGACCGGGTTGGTTGGAACTGTACTTGTAGTTATTGTAGTAAGGGTTTACACCACCGGGAAGGAAAGGGGAACCAAATGGAAAGGCAGTAGTGCCCACTGGTTGGCTGATGCCCGTAGCTGCAGAGGAGGGGTCGGCTGGACGCGCGACACCAAGCGCAATCCAACACGCAAACGCACAAACCAGCAATCGGAACATCTATAAAATTCATTTCATGTTTTATATCATAAACCACTTTTTTCCGCTAACTTGCTAACTCAAACTTTAAATATCATTATTCAAACAGATAATTATCGTAATTATATTTTAGTAAAATCATATTTTAATAATTCTTTGAAGGTAGGTAGGACGGAAGTCCTTTTTAAATCTCCGTATATAATCAACTTTCTCATATATTTGAATTGTTCAAGAAAATTAAAATCTTTAACATATAAAATACTATATACAATAAAAACTTTAATGTAATGATAGATCACAAATTAAGTAACGCTCTGGTAATAATCTAAGGCAGTAAACAACTAATAATTGATCACATTCCTATTTGTAAATACTTCTAGGTGGACATAAATATCTTATATTTTATTGGTCAAAGACCTATCAAATACTGTTACATTACACTTATATATGTGCAGAATACTTTGTCTACCTAGGTATATGTTAAATTGAAATTATAATATTTGATTAACTTGTTGTCAATGCGGATGAAGTTACCTAATTAAACTTATGAAGTTTTCTTTTACGTGGGTTACCGTTGTTTTTCGAATAAATATCATTATTAAAAATCACCTAAATAATAAATAGATAAATAAATAATAAATAAATATCTACTGACAATCACACAGCGCCATCTAGCCCCAAGTTAAGCGTAAAGCCTGTATTATGGGTACTAAACAACGGATAAACATACATGTATACATTTTTTTTTTTTTGTAAATACAAACATATTATACATAGAAAACACCCAGACCATTACAAACAGACATGTTCATGCACACAAATGTTTGGATTGCCCGGGGATCGAACCCGGAACCCTTAGTGTTGCGGCCGACCTCTCAACCGCAACACCAAATAAAGTTATGATGTAAAATATTTCTTGATCATCATTAGCGAAAGCATGAATTTTATATAATAAATAATATTACTGCAAATATAATTTATTGTACTCTAAATACTTCACTTTAAAAATGTACCAAATTTTAAATTTCATATTTTTTACCTTATATTTTTGTTACAGTCCAACACCTGCTCACGTTCTACCTAAACTGCTACTGTTGGCGTGAGATCCGAATATTCCATATATAGGTAGCAGGGTTGCTTTGTGCTGATATTTTTTGTTATGCCATCGTTCAAACGTGAGGATTACACACGTCCCTTCTACCAGCTAGTGGTATTATTAACCGAGTTATAGATCTATTCAAAGCTCGTCAGGCACGAACACGATAGTATGAGAACATTTAGTAATTTCAAAGCCAAAATTACTGTAAATGTTAGAAGCGGTACATAGTTTCACTCAATTACGTTGAGGAAATATCGTCAGCACAGGTGGTCTTTATTGGTATGAGATTCCTTACCAAAATTGTTTCGGAGCATGTGCACAACTACAACGTGCTTGTAAACAGAATTATTTACTTTTTGCTAACAATCTAGTGTATTAAAAAGGTATATTTTAGTCTTATACTTAGACTAACTTTATTTCGTTATATTTATAATATATTAATCGTAGTCTTCGTTAATATTTATACCATTTTTACATTATATATTCTCTAACGATTAACTCAGCAGTGCCAGACATCGTCCAGTGGATAGGCGTGTCTTGCACTATAGCTAGTAAAAATAACGGATAAAAGAGATCTAACAGCTTTCGTCGTAGGTGTCAGGCGCAAGACTGTGTTGTCAGAAAATAATGTTATAAATTTCCGCCAAACATCTGTCATGGCCAGGCGTATGTATCACTTGAAAGTTTTTTAATCGTAATACTAGAGCTATTATTTAGTTTTATAAACATGAACTGAGATTTGAAGACAATAATTTAAGTCTGACTTGTCTATTAAATTGACGATTAATGACGTTTGGTCATGACTATTGTCAGAAATCTGTTTTTTGTTAAAATATTATCTTATCAATAAGTATATTCAGAATTTTTAAACATTATGTGATATTTTGAAATTTCAGTAAGCGGATTTAGATATTTATACTGATCATTAAGCTTAAAATAACAATGCTTTATCATTATGGTTTTAATATCACAACAAGATTAAAGATCTGAATAACATGATGGTGCCGCGGTAATATCTCTGTTAGTAATTAGTTACATACGTATTGTGCTCGGTTTTTTTTTACCTAATTAAGTTACGACAAAAGAGGCCCGGTTGATTGCATGTACGTATAGTATTGTTTTGTTATTTCTTGACGGGAATGCAGTTCGTAATTTTAAATTAGGCTCTGTTATAACTAATGTCGAAGTCTATTGTATTCACTTGTTTTCTTTAGTAAAATTTAGCTATGTTATCGTTGTTATTAATTGTTAGAAATCTGAAATAAGGGTTGGTTGGTCTTAAAGTAACAATAGGTATAAAAAATACAAACATGTTGTATGAAATTTATTAATAAATATAGTCTGAAGAACCGATGGTCGTTGGGGTCGGAGCACGTGCGGAGTTGGGGTTGGAGCGAAGTTGGGGTTGGAGGGGCAAGCGCAGCGTAGGACGGGCAACCACAAGACGGACCTGAGGAATGTTGCGGCTAGCCGCTGGATGCAGATAGCTTTCGGCCGTTTGGAGTGAAAGTTATTTGGGAAGGCTTATGTTCAGCAGTTGACATCGTGTGGCTGATATGATGATAATGATGATGATTAATAATTATTTTTTTACAAACCAACCAATGGTAAATATAAAAAATGGTTGCCTGTAATAAATCCGTGATCCCGACAAAGGGGAGTACGTTAAATTAAAGTATCCTCCAAAATACCTGCTTGTTAATTAGTTGTTACCACATTTAGTAGTAAATAATTAACTAGCTCATGCATTTAAGCCAAGCACATCTCGGCAGCTGCAATTAAGTAGGGTAAATTACTTATACCAGAAAGAAAGAAAGAAGAACAATACATTGAATATTTTTTCACCTTAGTCAAATTATACAACATGACGTAAAATAAAGTTTGACTAATACTAACCCAAATTAACACACGCTAGAGCAACACTATGCGATCGCTTTACTACGATAGCAACACTATGCCGGAAATATATTATTATTCTGAATTAAGTACGAGGTAAATTACAAAAATATGCAACTATTAGTGGTTAACGAACCCTAGAGTACTATCGTGAGATAATTTGCATCCAAACACATCTAGCCATCTTTAACTGTATTATGTGTTCACCCAAAAAGTGAAGCAATATATTACTATTAAATAATTTGTGTAGCGTATGTAATATAACCATTCGTTACAACTCAACATTAGGGCAATTAGCAAATCCAAAGTCGCAAACATTTTAAATTGTTCAGTTATATTCTAATCGGGTAATGGTCTCAATTAACTTTTATGAATACCTATACATCAATATTATTCTATTCTATGGTTCAATCTTAAGTTCAATCTGCTTGTAAAATACATTCATATATGTGTGTCTAATATATTTTGTTTTTCTGCTTTTAGCTATATATGCAATATATATATATACATTATCTGGCTCTCCATCTCTTACCAGTTACTTTAACCAAATGATTGTTCCATCCGGCTAACGAATATGTCAAGACTGTGTTAACATTTATATCAAAACATTCGCGTGGAGTGAACAATGCATGTACTAAAAACGAAAATTAGAGTGAAAATTACTTCCAACTCTTATTGTTTACTAGCTCGAACCACTATTATGTTAACTAGGTTTAACAATGTAGATTAAAGGTGAACGTTTGTTTCTACATTTCAAATACTGAGAGTTTAGTAACATCTAAGAGTAAGTGTAGTAATATGCCAAATGATATTTTTGCAAGATGTTTTCAAACATAGCAACGATGACGAGTATAACAATTT
Source organism: Leucinodes orbonalis (assembly GCA_019425675.1). Lineage (NCBI taxonomy): Eukaryota > Metazoa > Arthropoda > Insecta > Lepidoptera > Crambidae > Leucinodes > Leucinodes orbonalis. The sequence continues at coordinate 58,155 of PQWD01005456.1, forward strand.
TTATTTATTTAAGTGTACTTATAAAATTACTAGCATACATAAATCCTCCTTGGTCCTTTCTTTTTAACCGCACTACTTATATTTCTTTCTGCATGACCGTAGGTTAACTGGTAGTTAATGCATTCGGCATTAAGTTCGCCTTTTATGTGCAATAAAGTTTTTAAATACATAAAATAAATTCCTTTACATAACAAAACCCTGTTTCGAGCGATGCAGCTTGCAGAATCAATCTCTTCAGAAAGCGGTATGCAATAGCATTTTAATTACATCACAATTTTCTTAAACTAACTCAAACTTTGTCAATAGAATATTGGTAAATGTAGTTGGCATTAAATACACAACATCATATAATAAGGACCATAGGAAATAAAATCACACCAAGATGACGGAAATAAAATGCATATTTAAAACTAGCTTTAACTTTAAAGTATATCATACTCGTTAAATATTACAAAAGTTTTGACTACAACCTCAGCAGTGCGTGAAAATAGGATAAATACGGTACTACTTTCATTGTAGAGCCGGTTTTGATAAAATAATGCTGTCAGTAGAATTTTTAAACATGGATGGCTTTTTAAGTAATAAATAACTGCCTCCGTAATGTAGTGTTCTGATTGTTGAGTTCAGATCGCTATTTGATTCGGGGGTCATGGGTTCGAATCCCACCATAATCACTGCATAATGAAAGACCCATTGTGCGATTTCCCTGTATGGTTAAGGACTGAAACACCAGATTGTTGGAATCGAAAGATCATTCTGGGTTGCGGACCCTGAAGGATCGGCTTAAACCTTTGAACGCCAATGACACCTTAAGACGTCAGAAACAATAGATATTATTATTTGTCTGAATATCTGGCGTTCAAAGGTCTAAGGAACTTTGGGACAGGTTTGGTCCGATTGCATATCAATCGGACTACCTACATGGAAGACAATTAATTTAGAGTTCCTTCAATTAATTCAACAAAGGCAAAAAACATTCGATCCTTAATCGATGTTGTCGGATATATTCTACAGACACAACAGATTTTCTATTGTGTCATTATCCTAACTTTTATACGGTTAAAAAACATAATTATGCTATTAGTAGAGTGGTGTTTTTTATACAATAAGATATGTGTGACATTTAAAAAACGACAGATGTCTCATATTGTTGTCTATTAAAATTAAAATATTGTCTTGACTTTAATATGTAATTTAAATCAAAGGTGATATGGAACATCAAATAAAATATTAATTAATAAATCATAACCCCTGCACTTAATGGATTTCTGATTCGTTTATTATAATTAAAAAGGAATTATAAAACTCGTTCAATACAGTTACGGATAATATATTGGCAATGGCATCATCGAGCTACATGTTACGAGTACTGTTTTGTATTGGATAAAGAGCCAGTTAAAATATTTTTATCTTCTCAGTAGGTGCTCAGTTCCTTAATAATATATCAAAACATTTATATACTATCTATTCAACTTATCGCAGTCCACTGCTGGACATAGGTCTCCCCTATTTTGCGCCAGATATCCCGGTCCTCCGCTTTTCTCATCCAGCCTCCACCAGCGACCTTTCGCAAGTCGTCGGTCCATCGGGCCGGAGGGCGTCCTACGCTACGCTTGCCGAGACGCGGTCTCCACTCCAGAACTCGTCTGCTCCAACGGCCATCGGTTCTGCGACAAACGTGACCAGCCCACTGCGACTTCAACTTGCTGATCCGGCGGGCTATGTCGGTAACTTTAATTCTCTTACGGATTAAATCATTTCTGATCTTATCCCTAAGAGAGACCCCGAGCATAGCGCGCTCCATTGCGCGTTGAGTGACTTTGAACTTGTGAACCAATGCCGCAGTCAGTGTCCATATCTCAGCTGCGTATGTTAGTACGGGTAGGACGCATTGCTCAAAGACTTTTGTCTTCAAGCATTGCGGAATCGTCGACGTGAAGACCCAACGTAATATACTACACTATATATCAAAACATTTTTGTCCGTTTTGAATTTTTTTCAACATAGTCAATAAAACAACGCCAGACAAATACCTATATGAGTTGGACACTGTGTAGTGATGTTTTTTTAATTATTAATTACGCAGTGTCATCTAGCACCAATTTACGCAACAAGCTTGTACTATATGTACTAAACCATACTTAAACAAATATGGTACTTAAACAAAAATAAACTATTAAAAAATAAAACATTCAGACCTATTCCAGATGGATTCTGTCTTTGTCCTACAAGCTACTGAAAGAATGCTTAGTTAAATAAAAATGTTCTCACATGTACACATGCACGCACACACACTCTCAGAGATCACGCACGCACACAACACACATTATTACATAAGGGTCCGACGCGACGCCTCTTCTGTCTTTCTGTCTGGAGAAGAGCGTGAATAGCTGTAACACAGTCCTGTTACTAATGCAATTATTTTCGTTCAATATAATTATATTTTTTCAATGTTGTGCTAAATATTTAGAGCGTCGGTGGCTCAATGGTGTGGACTGTCGCCTTCCTACCAGGAGGGCTGATGTTCAAATCTCGACACGTACCAATGTGTTTTCGAATTTTCGAAATCCATTTACGTTATCCAACGCTCTTACGGTGAAGGAAAACATCGCGAGGAAACCTTCATGCACGCCTGCGAAGAGATTCGAAGGTTGTGCGTGAAGTCGTCCAACCCGCACTGGGCCCGCGTGAACGACTAAGGCCTAATCACCCTATACTGGTAGGCTCGTGCCCCTCGGTGGGGACGTTTAATGAGCTGATGATGATGTGCTTAATATTTATTTTATTAAGTAATTTATAAAGACTAAGCCTACACGCAAATTCATGGACACAAATATGTGTACTAAGATGAAGCCCGGAACCGTTGGTGTAGTAGCCAATATGTCAATTATTACACTTATCGTCGCCACATATACTTTTTTACTCAGACGGAAACCTAAACACGGTGAATCAGTGTTATTCATATTTTCAACATTAATTAACAATGATATGTATCTCAATCACAAATATATTCATCCGAATCACAGCTGGTAATGATTATTTATTAGTCACGTCGGAAACTATAAAGTTGAAACCACTATATTTAAAGGCAAGGTTTTAATTAATCCATATAAATGAATATTATCCCACGATCTGATGCGCCTGTGTATGTTCATTAGGCACGAAGATAAAGAATGCAATACACAATATTTTTTGCTTCAAAAAATAAATTTTAATTGTCGGTTCAGAGCTGCTGGTAAAACCCATAAATCTAATGCGAACTATAAAACCGAATTGCTTACAGTGCGATATTTAGTATGAATGCACCAGCTTTACAAGTAATACACATATTTTTAACCGAAACGTAGTTGTAAATCATGATATATTACTAAAATTTTTCATTTTGTTTATGGCTTTGAATTATATTTGTATGTTTTACCATTAAACTTTTGCAAAACTCATTATAAGTGTTTTCAAACGCAAATTAAAGCCTTCGTTCTGTGGGATAACAATTTCATCATCGCACTAAAGAAAATATATGTATAAACTTTAATGTTTTTTGTTTCAATATTCCAAGATCCATACGCACTTCTAAGCCATACTAAACAAAGAAAGTTTTTAAAAGAATTTTTAAGAAGCTTTCATAAATTAATTACACAATTTTTATTGTTAGTAGTCTTAAGCACGTCAGTAAAAATTGGAGCCGCCAGCAAGGGAAGACCTTGTCCAGCTGTGGAAATAATAGTTAATAGACTCAAATTTACTTCATTCCCGGATTTTTGTCTAGTTTTCTCTTTTTGTAATTTATTTAAATATGTACTTAAATAAATTACAAAAAGAGAAAACTAGACAAAAATCCGGGACATAACGTGACCAAATGCATGAAATAATTATATCCCCAAAAAGTATTTTCTTAAAATGTATCCCTCAATTTAAGACAATGTAAGAAGTACAAAAAATTTAAATAGGTATCGTCCTAGAGTACGATTGCACGCACTCAAATTAAATTATACCAATAATAATAATGAAAAACCTAGAAAACGGAGAGAAAAACTAATTTCAAAAGATAAATAAATTTAATTATATATTACATTGCATGTATATATGTAGAAGGTAAAAAGGAAGGCGGCAAACAAATATAGTATATATTCTTCCATACTCATGACTTTCTGGAAATTTACGTCATGGCGTCATCAAATCATGGAATAACTTCAATCTAATTTCCTCAACAAGTGAAGAAATTTAGACAATATTATATTCCCATACTGGATTAGTGAATGTTGATCGTCTATTTGACAGTCCGTGACAATACACTGCTCTACTCTACAACAGTGAAGGGCTTATCATAATCTCTACGGTTACCAGATGATAGCAGTAGCTTTTGCACTGCTTTTTTTGTAAGGATTGTTAAATTCTGGGTCAATATTAGTCATGTAGAAATATCATCGCAACTGTTGTTTAAACCTCTGCTAAACACAAAGATGTGCATGTGGATTAAGTGATCCTTACTTCAATTGTAACAAGAATTTAAAGACCTTTCCAATTATATCTACTACTTAAACATAACATGGGAACCCAATCCATTACCTGTAAGATAGTCAAACAATAGGAAAGACAGGCCTAGACCACATACTATTTTTTATTGAAAGTAGCTCGTCGGGGCACAGAAGTGACTCCGCCAAGACGAGCCAAGCCAAGCTTCGAAATCTACACGACGTAACTCTGCCGATCCTCATATCAACAAAGTTTACATATCTTACTTACGCAACACCAAGGGTTCCGGGTTCGATTCCCGGGCAGTACAAACATTTGTGTGCATGAACATGTCTGTTTGTAATGGTCTGGGTGTTTTCTATGTATAATATGTATGTATTTACAAAAAAAAAAATGTATATATGTATGTTTATCCGTTGTTTAGTACCCATAATACAGGCTTAACGCTTAACTTGGGGCTAGATGGCGCTGTGTGAATGTCAGTGGATATTTATTATTATTATTACTTACGTTAATTACGTTACTTACTTTACATCAGTAACTAAATGTTTGCATCACCTACACGACAGTAGCGAAACGGCTAAGCCGTACATATTGACCTTTATGTAGAATTCGTTGAAGTAAGGATCGGTAGAGTTGTTAGGTCATGAAGATTAAGAGGCTTGGCTCTACATGAAATCTGATATCTGTTTCACAACGCAAACCTTCTGTGGTCGTCTTGGCAATATTTTACATAATTTTTTTCGGTGGAATTTATATTTTTGTTAATTATTTATTTTGTTGTAGTAAAAAATTAAACCAGATGAAACTAATTGTATGTTCATATTCATAAATATTATAAAAGTACGATCTTAAGAACATACCGTTTTAAATTTAGAGCACCGTCGACTTTATCGTCCAAAAGAAGACAACTTGTTTATTTGGATCAGTCCAGCTAATCAGAAACGTACTTAAGGCAGTCATATTCTGATTGCCTTAAGTACGTTTCAGTATAACTAATCCCACCAAAAACATTCTGTAAAAAATCTAGCCAAGTTTCGATGGAGCTGCTCCAGACCAGGTACTCCAAATCTTCGATTATCCAAGTTATTATAGTTTTCCCTTTGTGTAGCCATTAAAACCTAACCCTGTACCAAATTTCAGCTCTCTGAGTTAATGGGAAGTACTAGTTCTATTTTGATGATTTTGTTATCTAAGCAGGGTCACCAGGTACTCCAGATCTTCGATTTTCGAAGTTTTCATAGTTTTCCTTTTATGTAGCCATTAAACCCTAACTCTGTACCGAATTTCAGCTTTCTGAGTTAATGGGAAGTACTAGTTCTATTTTGATGATCATGAGTGAGTGAGTGTCTATCTGTCGAAAATGCGAAACTTTGCTTTCGCTTAGCGTCGGAAATAAATGACCTACAGACTTGAAATTTTGGATTTAAAGTAGGTTATTATATTATACTAAATGACGAAAATTTCAGCGTTCTGGTATTATTCAAAGGTTCTCAAATTGGAGTCTGAAAATGCGGCGAAATGGATCCTGTAAAGGATGGTACGGCAGTGTTTGCTTCGCGCTCGACTTGGCGGGGGCACTGCCGTGCCCCCAGATACGTATGTATTTTAAATATTTTATAAAACGACATCTATTGGATTTAGATTTGATAATGGCGATTAAACCCTGATATTGGTCCATCACTTATATATAAGTTCACAAATTACATTATGCATGGGTAAATGAAATACAGTTTTTTTATTAAATGTTTATTAACGTCTCCATAGAAAGAGATAACAAAAACTTGTACTAAACCTAGGAATAATGCAGTCGACATCAAAATCTGAATGAGAAAAATCTCGTTGATTCTTTGACTTTTTGCGTTATGGCACCAATTTTATTCATCTAAGACATATTTATAAAACAGGTAGCGCGCGCGGGATTAGCCACCGCGCTATGTCTGCTGGGTGCCATCGAAGTCTAGTGCGTTTTAAGGTAGGCATGCGTGTGAGTTTCTATTGGGCCTTGGGGATGGATGGTCCTCCGCGTGGTAGCCGTTCTCATCAGCGTAGTAGTTGACATTTTCGGACTGGCCGTCCGCGTTTATGTAGGAGTAGGAGCCGCGTACGACCACAACGTCACGGGGTTTGTTCTCCTCATCGAGGGCCTGTTTCAGTTCACCGTTTTCCTGGCGGTTGATGCCGTTCTCAGTCTCAAAGCTATTGAGAAAACAATGCTGAATAAGAATGCGACATAAAAAAAATGAAGACAGAGTTTCTTCTTGTTTGATTTATATACCAGTATCACATGGTACAATGGGTTAGCTTAATTTATTATTTTATTAATTGTTTTGCAACCTGAAGATCGATTTAAATTGAGGATCATACATAACAAATAAGTATTTGCGGAACGTATTTATATTCCATGTCTAATATGATGATAGGTACTGTGACAACACAATTATTTTCCATTTTGAAATTATATAGGTTTTAAAAATAGGTTTGTTTGTCCGACGTTCGAACGGTGAAGGAACATCATGATGAAACCTGCGCACGCCTGCAATGGTATTCAAAGGTTGTGCGTGAAGTCGGCCAATCCGCACTGGACCCGAAAATAACTAAGGCCTATACATACACCATTTACGGGCAGGCTCGTGCTCCTCGGTGGGAACTACCTACTGTTATACATTTTTAACACTGCATCTGTCATGAACCGTCCAACTTAGCTAAGGAAGTAAACAATGGAATGACATACTTAAAACTGACTTACTTGAACAGGTATGATCCTTGAGGTTGCTGAACGTATTCACTGTGCAGAATCTTTGGTGGTTCAGGTTCGGCCGGGGCGGCCACTGCGATTGCCACAACGGCAAGGGCTACAATGATGATCTAAAAAAGACTTTGCATTAGACACTTTAAACTTATTACCTGCTTCTGAATATCTGAAAGCACACTGCGCTTACCAATTGCCTTGCAATTATACAGCCAACAGTCATTTTAAAAAAACAGCTCCCGAAAAAAGATCTTATAATAAACAGATCTACATACAACTTCGGATTTTTTTTTTATGTTATAAGTGTACAGGACGGTCTGGACGCTCACCTGATGGTAAGTGATACGCCAGACCATGACAGAGCGGTATTAAAGGAGACCAACAACTGATAGACAGTTATCATCCTCCATCAATGCCGCACTGCGCCCGTCACCCGAGACAACAGATGTTAGGTCTCTTATACCCAGTAATTTCACTAGCTACAGTGCCCTCATCCCGAAACACAAAAGTGCATAGCACTCCTGTTTCACGGGATGATATCTGGCACTGCGGTGGTACCTACCTAGACGACTCAGTATCGAGTCTACCACCTAGTGAATTATCAGAATAGTATTAATAAATATCCACTAACATTTACACAGCGCCATCTTGCCCAAGTTAAATGTGAAGCTAGCAGTATTCTGCCGTCCACTAGCTAAAACGCAGTTAACTAACGAGCACAATTTTTCGAAACAAAACTGAAAAACCATGATTAACGGGAAACAACTTCGGAGAAGGCATCCCTTATACTAATAGTAGTAAAGTAGTATAATAGATAGCTATCACCTTATATATTTATAAGCTATTTTTACATGTAAAAAATAGTAATGTTTTAAAAGTTTGTAATAATCTTGCATAATTTGAATTACTTGTCAGTCGATCTAAAAATTGTGCATGACAGCGTTTTAGCTAGTCTACCGCAGCATGATTACTAAACAACGGATTAACAAACATATAAACTTTATTTAACTTTTCAAATAAATATTATACATAGAAACACCTATACAAACAGACATGTTCTTGCACACAAATGTTTGTACTACCCGGGGGTCGAACCCGGAACCCTTGCTGGAGTAGCCGAAGTCTGAACCATCATACCACATGGATCGTCAGTTGTTATAACGGTTTGTATAAAATACGCGGGCCCGTATTACAACCATATTCGGCGGTGATTATTAAAGTGATTTTTTAACAAGATTCAAAAATAACTTCACTAATTACATGTTTACTACATGGTTATACAAACATCTAGGCTAAAACCACACATTATGGGGTTAATAAGCGGTTATTGTTCTATATCGCACTTATCATAGACATAACCGGTGCTTAAGCTATTATAAATCCAAACCTGTTTTGCCAAAGCAAAAACTGTCCCTCACTTTCGTTTGGAGGCTGTTAACCGAGCAAAATGAAGGTTAGGTCATTCCTTACTTATTCGGAAGCAACGAAACTCTATCGGATATTTCTTCAATAATGAGAAATTACTATTGTAAAATATCCATTACAAGTATTTAGTACTAGCCGACGATAAAGATTAAGTATAAATCTTAAAAAATCTTCAGGACCAAAAGTGCTATAGGCAGTTAAGAAGTTAAGTTTATACAGAAATATATATAAAAAAACAATGAAAGCACCTACCGATTTCATTTTGAAAATGTTCGGTATTATCGACTGCAAGCGAGCGACTGATGCCTATGCGGTCATGTCAAAATCTTTTATACATTTCTCCGGCAATCTATCGTAATGTCAGGCGAGAATACGCATACAATGTCGAAATTCCGGCTCCCCAGGTTCAGATGCTGTGCATGTGTGAGTACGTGCCTAGCACTTTTTAGATTTTGAGACATTCAAGTTTATTAAGTGACTAAAAACTGAAAATAATATTATTAAATGGTAAATATTTTATTGTAATATCGTTTTATTTTTAGGCTTAATTATGTCTTATACATTGAAATAATTTTTATATTTTGATGGTTTGACATATCTTAATCATCGGGTCAGTAATTGAAGTCAATGTTGTTGGATTTCATTGAAAATAGACACCTTCCATTTTAATAAAACCAATTGTAAAATTCGTGTAGTTACTAACGTAAAAAATAAGAGATTTGTGCACACGATTTATGTTTTCCTTTTTTTTACAAAGACTTTTGCTTTCCGAATCACATGAGGGAATGACTTCATTGTCATTGAGTAAAATAAAGCCACCCATTTACACCCAATTTACACCCATGTGAAACACCTCGTACTACGGGGTTCTTTCTTGTCTGCTCAATTAAAACAAATTAAAAAAGGTATATATAAATATGAACATCTGAAAATATGAATTAAATACCAGTACCAAAAATATAATCCACCACGCGGTCGCTATGCAGTTTGTGGGTGTCAAAGACTTGGTTGTCAAAAACGAATTAACGCACCCTTCAAAGCTTGCAGGTGCCTAAACTAATACTTTTCAATTGTAATAATGTTCAATTGTGAAATCTGCTTGATTTTCACATTCGGCAACCAAGCGAGCTAGCCTATTACAGTTTATTTATTACGTAAAAGCTTAAAACATTCACATAACCAAACGTTGAGTCTGGATGGATAATGGAACTTTGACCCCTGACATAATAAAGCACCTCATTATTAAATTGTCATCTAGGCACGCTGACATTCATTATTATATTTCATCATTCGAAATTACCATCGGAAATATATCTGTCTAATCTTAATAGTTCAAACACATAATTTTGTATTATACATATACAAGAACGTCAGTGTACGGCTGTATTCTGGTATTAAATTGAGAGGTCTATAGCTTTACATCTTTACGGCACTAGCCAGCAAGTTGACAGTGGTCTATTTTCCAAAACCACTGGTGTTTCAATGGACGTCAGTTACCACTTAAGTTGTACGATGTACTGTAGGTTCGTCAAAAATTATTAAATACGTAACATTCGTTACTTCATTTAAACTAAAACATAATGACCAGCAGTGCGTTGTACATATATATATATATATATATAAATATTATGTATACAATCATTTAAGCTTCTTTTCTTACTCCTATTATTATTTGTTTAATACTTTTAAATTATATTTTTTCCATAGCTTTAATATATGTTCAGTTTGAGCACCAGGTGTTAAATGTCATCTTAGCTTCTGTCTGTTTAGCTTAATGCACTCGTTTTATTTTATTAGTACTATCTGTAGGTGTTGTCTTGGTAGACCAATAAATAAATACAATTTTAGGAATCCAAGTCAACCTCATTGACCCGAGTGTGACGCAAACAACTGCCAACACACAATGGATCACTGTTTGCCGTGTAACAGTCAGAAACCTCACAACAATGATCGGAACAGGCCCTGTCCAGCTATGAGTGGTAAGTATAATATTTTATTTGCCTTTTTTTATTGTGAAAAAAAGACGTCAAACCACCAAGTAAATCATCGATTGGTTTCATTCCAAATAAAATGTTGTGGGAAACAAATTAAATAATTGTTAATAATGATTCGTTTCAGTTAGGTCGAAAAATATATGTACGTTATCCGACGCTCTTACGGTGAAGGAAAACATCGTGAGGAAACCTTCATACACGCCTGCGAAGAGATTCGAAGGTTGTGTGTGAAGTCGTCCAATCCGCTCTGGGCCCGCGTGGACGACTAAGGCCTAATCACCCTATACGGGTAGGCTCGTGCCCCTCGGTGGGAACGTTTAATGAGCTGATGATGAGGTGGGTTGCGGGATTTCGGTGGTCTTGATTTATTTCGTCTTTGTGGAGCGGCCCAAACGATGGTTTACCTTATGTCGTGTCCTGCTTGCCCAAATAGCTGTTCTCTGCAGAATTTAATGACGGCTGCAAACAACGTTGTCACAATGAATTACCTTCTTAAATTGCTTTGCTGTAATCTCTACATTGGGTTGATATCTGAAACTATTAAAGACTACGTGAATTGGAAGTGCTGCCTGTTTTCTGATATATTTTTTTTGTTATTGGGACATAAGGTTTCTTTTGAATGACATAATTTCTTTTGTTCCGTGAGACCCAAAACAGTGCTCTTGACTGATTAATGTTCACGGAATTTGCTGACAACGTAGCACGCGCGTAGACAATAGATTCATGTATCTCCACCCGTGGTCCCTACTACCACTTTCTTGTAATAATTATAATAAGGATAAGGATTCAATTTATGTTAAGTATGAATTATCATTTCTGTAGTTTTAAGATACAAAAAAAACCACTTACCTTTGATCTCATCTTTAAAATGTTTCCTCACCCTTAACTCTTACGTCTTGTTTTTGTACTTACACCAGGAACTAGCTATGATGTTAAAGTGTGTATATTATGCGAAAGATGAACTACTTAAGCTGTGTCTTGTTCTGACACTTGAAATCTATTGAAAATAAACTCAGAATTTATGCATAGTATTTTATTTACGACATTTCGTAAAATAAAACAAAAAACTTGTACAAAACATTATACAACGAGCAACAAGAGACCATAACGCTACGGGTCACCTCGCGTTTTGGCTACTATATTAACCTAAGTTTTATAATACAAATAGCACCAATGGCTGAGCCACCGCGCCGAGTTAATTAGTCCATATAGTCATCGAGATTTCCGTAAGCCTTGTGTACGCGGTATCGTTTATTGGACCTTGGGGAATGAGTCACCCTCCGCCTGGTAGCCGTTCTCGTCGGCGAAATAGTTGATGGATACGGACTGGCCGTCCGGGTTCACGTAGGAGTAGGAGCCACGTACTACGACCACGTCGTGGGGCTTGTTCTCCTCGTCAAGAGCCTGTTTCAGTTGACCGCTCTCGGAGCGAACGATGCCATTTTCGGTCTCGTAGCTGTTGGGAAATTAAATACTTTGAATATAAAAACTATAAGATCATCGGTAGCTCATTAGTGTGAACTATTGCCTTCCGATGTGGAGGGTGCAGGCTCTAATCCCGTAACGTACCAATATATTTTCGAATTTTTGAAATTATATTGTACGTTAATCTACGCTCTTACGGTCAAAGAAAACATCGTGAGGAAACGTGCGCACGCCTACAAAGATATTCAATGGTTTAAGTTGGCCAATCCACACTGGGCCCGCGTGGATGACTGAGTCCCAATCACCTCTTACGGGTAGGCTCGTGCCCCTCGGTGGGGACGTTTATGAACTCACGATGAAGGAAAGTATATCGAAATAAATTTATCAAAGGCCAGCCGCTAGATCCAAAAAAATAAATATTGTTCAACCAGCGACTGGGACCAACCATAAAAGATAACTAAAATAAATAAAATATTCACAGTCAAACGAAATTAAAAGGCTGTTTTTTATACCAATAAATGATGCTTTTAATTCAAAAAGTATTTTTATATTAGAAGCGGCTGGGACCGCGGTCCAAGTAATTGCGATCCGAGTAGATGGAAGACTATTCTCACACAGCATGGCTAGGAGCCGTTAGCCACAACAAGACCTAAATCGAATGAGTAGCTGACTGAGTAACAAAGCTACCTAAGCATGGTTTTCACCATGGGAAGATTGAGCGAGGCCGTAATGAAGAGCTTATTAATGCCACATCGTACCCTAATGTAGTATATAAGACCTAATCATATTTTAGTTATTTTTTTAATATTAGTATTGAACCCATTAGTTCCCTTTCGTGCAAGAGCACATAACGCAAAAAAGCATGTAAAATGAGATCTAGCAATTAGATCTAGCAAATAATTAGATCAGTACAAGGACATTACTATATATATTAACATCTATCTGAACTGCTGACTCGAAGAAGAAGCATATCTATGATAAAATATGCCTTAATTAAAAGAACTTATTAATGTTGCACCTATTTAAAATAATAAGTTAATCTGTCACTAAACAATAAGCTGCATTTATACCTGAATTCATATCCTCCCTCAGGCTGTTGCTCGAATTCGCTGCGCAGGATCTTGACTGGTTCGGGCTCAGCGGGGGCTGCGGCGGCTAATGCCAGCACGGAGAGAGTGACAAAGATGATCTGGGGATAGACAACGAACTTATTATTGCTACACACAACTGTATTATCACACATAATTACAATAAAACAGAACCTCTCCCATTGACTTTCATTATTTATGAGGTGAGAATATCACACCATATGGTCGCGTAAGCATCGTTCGCTTCAAGACTTGATGAGCTGACAAATAATCACTCTTGCTCGAATAGTGTATGTTTCCCTCATTAAACTTATGTAATATTCTGATTTAAATCCAATAAAAAAATGTACCACTAAGGCACTGCAGTATACAATGCACCGCTGTGCCAGATATCGACCCGTGAAATAAAAGTGTTCTGCACTACTGTTTCAGGATGAAGGCACTGTAGCTAGTTAATTTACCGGGTATAAGCGACCTAACATCTGTCGTCTCGGGTGACGGGCGCAGAGCAGTGTTGACGGAAAAAATGACTCCCTACTGTTATAATTTCCTTCAACACTGGTTCTGCATAGTCGGCATCTCACTCACCACCAGATGAGCGCACCGACCACCCCGGTCGCCTTAACATAAAAAGATACAATTACATTTGAACTTACCAGTTTCATTTTGGAAATTGTCGGTGTCTTTCGGCTGTTGTTGAGCGAATGATGCACAAGCATCGCATCATAATCTTTTATACATTTCTCTGGAAGCCCATCTTAATATCAGATGAGCAAAAATACAAAGTCGATATACCGGCTTTTATCGTTGTTTATGTGTGGATTCGTGTATATACTTGCTAATTAAATTCAGAAATATTATTCTCCTAGTCAAATCTGAATAAAATTAAAATAATATTTGTCTAATAATGATACTAATTTGAAATACTAGTTTTAAGTGTACGTTAAATTGAAATCACATTAAATTGATGTTCAAGGTATTCTGACTACTTAAGGCTAAATGTTTAAAATAGGCTATGTTTGAAATCCACATTTCAAATATAGCCTATTGTAAACATGTCACATAATTGTCGCCGAGCCAATGGCCGTTGGTGTAGACGAGTTCTGAAGTGGAGACTGCATCTTGGTAAGCGTAGCAAAGGATGCCCTCCAGGCCAATGGAGGAATGTCCTTTTTTTCTATGATACAAAGTTTCCAGAACGGTCAGGACGCTCACCTAATGGTAATGGTAAGTGATACGCCTGACCATGCCAGAGCGGCATTGCAGGAGACCAACAACTGGAGTTCTTTTACTTAAGGCCTCCCTAAATAGTGGTCTACTCTTGCCTTGAAAAGTGATCCTTTCAAACTTTTCAAGGTTTCTCAATAATAGAACTACATTATGTTATATGAACGCAGGTCATTATTATTATTATGGGGTAGTGAGGGCTTTGTGGGCTTCTAAAATCACTGCGATATGTAAGACCTATTGAGACTCTCTCTTCTTTACTGTTTGTCTAGGACAGTGGCACTTTCCAAGGATTTTGCCCAGTTCCAGGAAGTAAATATCATTTGGGTAGATGAGTGTACCTCTTACATATTAAAGGAGCCCATATTTGCATAAAAAGTGGTGTATCGCTCTCTTCTGCGTAGAATCCGCAGGTGTCTGAGATCCATGTGGTGTAATTGGATAAGATGTCGGCACTTACACCAATGCTTCAGGGTTCGACCCCCTGGCAGTACAAGCATTTGTGTGCACGAACATGTCCGTTTCTATTAGTCTGTGTGTTTTCTATGTATGTATTTACGAAAAAAAAAGATTTTAAGTATGTTTATCCGTAGTTTAGTACCCATATTTCAGACAAAATGATTAGTTTGGGGCTAGATTGCGCTGTATGAGTGGATATTTATTTTTGTATAGTAATGTTAATGTTCTTAGGTTAAAGGTTGTGCTTGTTAATATTGATTGCTGCCGGCTGGTTACTGTTCCAGTAGTTGATCTCATATATCCTATTGAAATTTCTTATTGAGAGGCTTCTAGGGATGCCAACTAAAGGTTCGAAGTCTCTTGTGCCTATATTGGCCCCTGTCATCGCCAGCTCATCAGCTTTTTCGTTGCCAATAAAATGTATTTTTATGTGTGTATAGGAAATAAAAAACACTTTTTATTTATTTTTAATAATATTTCAAAAGAAGCTCTTTAAAAATATTAATTTTGTATTTACCTGTAAGAAACCTAACATTCAGATCATATGATGTATTTCAATTTAATATTCTGAATATAAGACTTATGTTATGTTGTTGGTGAACCTAATAAATAAATAAAATAAATATTATATATGCTTCAAATATCGTCAACATAAATATCCTCAATAGAAACAGGGGCGGTTAAGAAAAATTAAAGTATTATAGTCTTAGATAAACTTTCAATAATACAAAAAAAAACTAAAAATAAACAATAGATATTCGGTACTTGGCAAAATAATTACAACGCCTGTTGTAATTTTATTGTACTGCGCAAGATTTTTGCTTGCACTAGCAATAAGTATGCTCACCATTAATTTGACTTTAAAGTTCGCGAGACATGTTACTTTACTTTAACAGCCCGTGATAATCCACCTCTTACTAATATATCTACTTCAATGATTAAATTGTTTCATTTTTTTCTTTTATTATTTATTTTTTTATATTTGTATGTGCTTATCTGAAGAGTGTCGGTGGCTGGAGGGTACCGTTTGAAATCCGGCCACGTACCAATGCAATTTCGAATTTCAAAAATTATATATACATTTATCGACGCTCTTACGATGAAGGAAAACACTGAGACGAAACTGGCGCACTCCTGCGAAGAGATTCAACTGTTGTACGTGAATTCACACTGGACCCGCGACTATGGCCTGTACATCCTTTACGGATAGGCTCGTACCCCTCGGTGGGGACGTACATGTGCTATGATAAAGTGCCTATCTTAGGTGATAAATAAATAGAATGAGACTTTTATTATAACTCTAACTTCATAGTTCGAAATAAGGACACTATGGCAGTTCCATTCATGTTTCCATTATATATTTATTTACCATTATAGCAGCATGCAATTTTACAGTCAGTCTACATTTGTGTTAGTTCTCATTAAAAATTCAACAATGGTATGTTTCAGCGAAATGTCGTCTTATCCTTCCATTTCAGCCAATTGGTTATCACTAATTTGGACCAGTCATTCAACTCGAAATCCTGCCTCTACCAGTAACTTCCACGTATCCATAATGCGGTATCTATTCTATAAAATCCATTTGCCAGACCATTGATCCTGAGACATAAACATAAGACTTGCCTTTAGAAGTCAGTTGATATCCTTATACTCCATAATTTTGTGACATAATTTCTTTTCAGTGCCTTTACAAAAACGGCACTGAAATTATTGTGTACTAGGAACTATGTTAATAACTCAAGTTGTATGGTCATTAATGAACATAGTTTTGATATGATACCGAATAAAGATATCACCTAAGTGACTACTTATGCTAAATGCAAACTTTCTTGATGCTGCTGCTGCTGGATTGCCGGTCATATTATAATTATTAGAAATTATTTTTAGATGTGCTAGCAGAGGAGTACTCTTTTGAGTTCTTTTAGAGTTTGTAGGAAGCATTTTAATTTTCTTCCTTACTAAAGATTACACGAGTGTAGCCCAATATTTCCAATATCCATTATAATTTAATTAATTTGAACAAATTACAGATTTATATTTAAACAAATCATTTTTATACAAATTGACTACAGTATGGTACAAGTGCAATTGGTTCAATTAATTGGTAAGTTCAAAGTATGTGATGTATAAATAGTAGTTATAAGAATAGTTGGGAGGAGCGAGCTCGTCTTAGACCGGAGTGGCGTAAACTGTTCACAAAAACGTGAAATTTTATGAATAAGAAGCGTCTAGAAGATCTTGAGTCAAACGCCAAATGCGGATGAATCGACCGAAGTTCTACAACTATACTTTTANATGGTCATTAATGAACATAGTTTTGATATGATACCGAATAAAGATATCACCTAAGTGACTACTTATGTTAAATGCAAACTTTCTTGATGCTGCTGCTGCTGGATTGCCGGTCATATTATAATGATTAGAAATTATTTTTAGATGTGCTAGCAGAGGAATACTCTTTTGAGTTCTTTTAGATTTTATAGGAAGCATTTTAATTTTCTTCCTTACTAAAGATTACACGAGTGTAGCCCAATATTTCCAATATCCATTATAATTTAATTAATTTGAACAAATTACAGATTTACATTTAAACAAATCGTTTTTATACAAATTGAATACAGTATGGTACAAGTGCAATTGGTTCAATTAATTGGTAAGTTCAAAGTATGTGATGTATAAATAGTAGTTATAAGAATAGTTGGGAGGAGCGAGCTCGTCTTAGACCGGAGTGGCGTAATACTGTTCACAAAAACGTGAAATTTTATAATAAGAAGCGTCTAGAAGATCTTGACGTCAAACGCCAAATGCGGAAGAATCGACCGAAGCCTTCCTACAACTATACTTTTAATTCTGCTGGACAGTTACTCTGTTCGCCATGTAGCCGAACTTTCAAATCGAAGTCTCGAAGAAGAATCGAAGCTAGCCACATTAGAGCCTATCACAACAACGACCTGGGTTAGACATATAGGAGTCGCCGTGGCCGAACACGGCTTGGAGATATATATATATATATATATATATATATATTATATATATATATATATATATATATATATATATATATATATATATATATATATATATACAACATTATTTCATTTAAAGTGAATTAAATTGGGTAGGACCTGTTTGGCTATCGGTTTTATAATAAACAATATGCTATTGGAATCTAATTTAAACGAAGCTAGACATATTATTTTTCAATACATCCAAGCTAAATTACAGTATAAAAATATGTAAATGAAATGCAAATATTGGTAATTCTTTATTATTTTATAATATAGCTATAAATATTTGTACAAACAACTGAGAGCTGGTTCGTGGTAACATAAAAAAGCTCACTAGAACTTCCTCTAAGATTACAAAATACTTGGTCTCATAATGTACTCAGGAAGAGCATTTTTGTTAATCCAGTGACCAGCTTTTGGATTGGGTTGTTAATTGTCTATTGAACTTTGGGGATGGAGTCACCCTCTGCTTGGTAGCCATTCTCATCGGCGATGTAGTTGATGCTCTCTTTTTGACCGTCCTCGTTGACGTAAGAGTAGGAGCCGCGGACCACGACGACCTCGTGGGGCTTGTTCTCAGCATCAACGAGCTGCTTTAGCTCACCGTTCTCTGAGCGTAGGATGCCGTTCTCGGTCTCGAAACTGTTGATTGAATAAAAAGTATTAGCAAAATGTCTCTTTGCATGTATTGTCATCGGTAATGATCAAAGCTAGCATATAATTTGCATAAAGTTATCTGCAGAAAAATTTGTCAATGAAAATTAGCATTGTGACCATGACATCCTTCATGCCTAAATTCACGACATCAATAATATCAATGGCTTCGATACCGATTTGCTGACGTTAGTACTTTTTTAAAATATTTTGCAATAAAAACAAGGTACCTGGTATTCTATTTTATATAAATACTGTGGGGAAATTCCTTTAGATTTCGTCTGCAAATATAAGTAACCAAGACTATAGAGGGTACTTGAAAAAATGAAACTGGAGATATTTTTTAATAATAGAAACACTTCAAAAAGTTGTTTTTTTTTTATATAATCTCAAGCAGGCCAAATGTGTTGTTGCAAATGTAAATGTCCTCTTCAAATAACATATCATCATCGCATAATTTTGACTAATTATAACGATATAATATTTACGCAATAAGAAATAGAGGTTGAAAGAGCGTCGGTGGCTCAATGGTGTGGACTGTCGCCTTCCTACCAGGAGGGCTGAGGTTCAAATCCCGACACGTACCAATGTGTTTACGAATTTTCGAAAAATATGTGTACGCTATCCGACGCTCTTACGGTGAAGGAAAACATCGTGAGGAAACCTTCATACACGCCTGCGAAGAGATTCGAAGGTTGTGTGTGAAGTCGTCCAATCCGCACTGGGCCCGCGTAGACTACTAAGGCTTACTCACCCTATACGGTGAGCTGATGATGAAGAAATATAGGTTTCACCTTTGAATGTACCTATACTACAGACACGACTTAAGGAATAATTCCGATTGCTTTCTAAAAAAACAACATTAATAGTTATTTATTTAAACGTATTAAATACGAAGCAGAATGCATTACCTGAAAGCATATCCACCCTCAGGCTGTTGTTCAAACTCGCTGCGCAAGATCTTTAGCGGCTCAGGCTCTGCAGGAGCGGCAGCAGCCAGCGCCATCACAGACAGGGTGACGAAGATTATCTGCACACAAACGACTTATTTTATAAAAACCACACGGAAACCAGGACTTCATATAATAATACATTAAAACAGAACCATACCACTTTCATTTTATATTAGATTTGGTGTTCTAGTGGAACCTTATTTACAACTGATGCAGTGGGCATGCGAATCTCTTTTATATATTCAATTGGCAACCTAAATTAAGATCCAATACCTATACGATATTTATAAAAAGTGTTCTATGTGTGGGTTTCTATGCATATACCATATTAATAAGAATCAGAACTGCACTGACCTAAGTAAACTTGAATAACGTATTTTTAGACAACATTTTTTCTTTTATTTTAAATTCTTTCCTTTTAACGACGTGTAAGGTTGTTGGAACTCACTAGCTAATGAATTTTGTCGACAAAATAGACATGACTAGCAATATTGTTTATTGGACAACATCGTCTGAGTATTTGAGATAGACATACTTCATCATCATCATTACAGCCTAATTATGTAAACTGCTGAACAAGGCCTCCTAGTAGTTGACATCCATCTGCTACTTGCCACCTTAACCAGGTCATCCGTCCATCTGGGTAGGGGTCGGCCTACGCTTTGGTTTTCGTTACGTGGATGCCACTCAAGAACCTTTAACTTAATAACTTTTAATGTTGTTCTTTACTATAAGCATTAAGAGTGAGAATGTAAAATTACTAAATACCGTCAGCTTACAGAATAAAAATATTACAATATCATCTATCAATAGGCTCATGTTTTGGGACTGAACGTAGCCTGACTGCTAATGGTAAATTAGCATCACATTCTGCTTATTAACGTCAAATATACTAAATAAATCGAATATAAAGTCAGCAATTGGACAAATTTTATATTTATACTTGTTCTTAGAACTGTATATTAACTGGAGTACCTTTGTACCTTCATATATTATTTCAATATTTTATTTAGTAAATTTTAGAATCATTTAGTTCTATTACGGTTCGAGGTTTTGACTATTGGATGGTTAAATATAAAACAAAAATATTTATATATAAGTACTTCTACATATACTTATTGAACTTGAAACAAAACTACTGTCAGTACTCGTAACAAATAAAATTCAATATGTCTCCGAAATGTCGTTTTTCTATTTATTACGCACATATGAGCATATGTTTTCTTTTCTTTATAAACAGGGGGGAAAATCATGAGACCTCTTTCGAACATTTATACAGAAACAAATATTAGTACACTAATAATATTATAATCTTTTTTTCCCAGTGCTGTACTTAGCCTATTCTAATAACTTTCATCAGCTAATTAGCCAAGACCAAGGTTAATATGCCTTCAAAGCACGAAGCGACTCTAGATAAATATCTCGGGTATCTATCTGATGAACTGCCACTTTGATAGTTGTTAAATTTACGTGATGGTCAACCGAACGCGCTAGCCTATAGCTACGCCATCGCGTCCTCATCCTTAATAATAGTATTGTACTATCAGGTAAATATTTAATCCTTATGACTAGAACCAACGATAGACTATATACTAACAAAGTCATCTATCATTTATAGACCCATGAATTACTTAAGAAGTCTAAATTAAAAATGAAATAAAATTATGCAGATGGAAGAGAGCCCTTTCCCCTTGATGGGCAGCGGCATGGCTTTGCCCTTGGCATTGCAGTTGTCCATGAGCGGCCGTTACCGTTTTCCATCAGATGGGCCGCCTGCTCGTCTGTGTTCATAAGCAATAAAAAATATATTAAAAAATGGTCACAGGTCACACACATCATCATACTCGATTCTTATAGAGTGAGATTACTATGGCCTACTACTAGATTACTATGATACTATAATTATGTAGACCTGCTAACATCGACTAGTGGGCACAGCGTTCTACTTGGAGACCCGGAGCTCTCTCCCAGTAATCTCTTTGGGGAACATCACTTTGTGCCATTTTTCTAGTTAGGTTAGGGCATTATAGGCTGAATCATCTGATTGTCCGAAAATAAAGATGATTCAATGCTTTAGAGAGCACGTCAATCTTAGGATGATAAATCGTTAACACTTTCCAAGCTACATTAGGCCTGTATGGTGGTTTACGGTCCAATCTCGCAATAGCTATTAATATAACAGGGAAGGCCTGTGCCCTGCAGTGGGCACAGGCCTTCTCCGTTATAGGCTCATGATGATGATATGTAGATCGTAGACATATGAGCCATCTTCTGCAAATTAACGTAATATACTTTTATAGTCCATATTTAAAGCCCAAGTTTAATTCAATTACTTAACTTTGATGACTTATTTTATATATAATGTAATGATTGAGACGTCGGCTACTACATCAAGGTTCAATCCCCGAGCAGTACAAGCATTTGTGCGCATGAACATATTTGTATGGGTCTGGGTGTTTCTATGTATAATATGTATGTATTTATAAAAAAGTATATCAGAAAGTTTATCCGTTGTTTGTTATGCATAATGATATTCGAAAAAAAAGCCCCGTCTCCGCCCCCAGACGCGCGAGATGGCCACCCCTAGGGTTTTAGTGGGTAAATGCATCATTTTCGATCTTAGCCGCACTAGTCCCACATACCAGACATCTCCCCAGGGTAGCAAAAAATGGTGGGTTAAGGTCAAATCTATCTTTTAACCTAAACGTACTGAGGCACTATTTACAAGACCACACATCCGATTAATATTCGTGTCTTGTAAAGTAACAATTCTGCATGATGATTTTAAAAATCTTTAAATTAAAGTTAAGGATTGTGTGGTATTTTATTAAAACTTATGCCTCTTCCAACAACTGATTTCTTACTTAGTCTAACATTTGGACAGCAAGTTTGTGTTTGTATCTAGTACAACAAATGAATATTTTTGTGGACATAAACGTATTAAGACGGTATTCCCAAATATCGATTTTATAAAATACTTCCTAAAGAATCAAATGGTCTAAGAAACTCAGAAATCACTCGCAGGGGCGGATATTTCTGTCTCGTTAGTGGCTCACAATTAGGTATCATGAAAAATGTTAAAACCCTGAATAAAGCATTTTAAAAATACAGATAAACCACTGATATATAAGGCATCGCCTATGTGTTTGATGTGTTAAACTTTCCATCATCGACAAATGACCAGAACCTTCTTTATTGTTTCAAACCATTTACCATTTCGAAATTTCTTTATATACGAGTTTCTTCAACTATGGAGCATTTTAAAATATTATCGCTAGTAAAGTGACATTTAATATTTAGTACTTCTTAAATTAATTTTGTGAATTTTGGGAATTAAGGTTAATAAAAGGCTATAAATTTCGCCGAAACTTTTATTCAATGACACTTATACTCGTACAACAAACATAAAATCCTCTTACATCTTCCAGCTTCAGTGACCACGAGTCAGTGCGGTGTGATCATCTGGTTACGGCAGTGATTTTTGTATTTCAAACCTATTCATAACATGAGTAGCGCGCGTGGACAGACCACCGTGCCATGTCATAGAGCATTGTAGTCGTTGAATGTTAAATCAGAAATGAATTCGTGAGTCGTCTATTGAGCCTTGGGGATAGCGTCTCCCTCTGCTTGGTAGCCGTTCTCGTCGGCGAAGTAGTTGATGGACACAGACTTGCCTTCCGGGTCCACGTAAGAGTAGGAGCCACGGGACTACCACCACGTCGTGGGGCTTGTTCTCAGCATCAAGGGCCTGTTTCACTTCGCCGTTCTCAGACCGTACGATGCCGTTCTCAGTTTCATAGCTGTCAATAAAATTATATAAGTAAGGATTAGAATGGTTTAATTATCTTGATATAAGAAGTCGTATTTTTGTCAATTGTTACAATTGCAATCAACCAATGCCAAATTATCCAGACTCAATTTAAATATGGTTCCCGACATGCTCATGAATATCATCGAAGACATTTTGTCGATTTTCTAATATTATTTACAGTCACAACATCCATCGGCGCTTCATAGCCCTGAAATCGAAAACATATAGTGTGTTTGGTTACTTGAAAGAATATGATCCCTCGGGCTGCTTGTCAAACTGGCTGCGGAGGATCTTGAGAGGTTCGGGCTCGGCGGGAGCAGCCGCAGCCAATGCCACCACAGCAAGAGTAACGAAGATTATCTGCATACAACCAAACTCGTTTTATTCAATTTTTATTGTTATTCATTAGATGAGTGATAATACTGCTAATTCAGTAGAATATAATAGTCTCAACCGTGCTTCGATTATATTTGACATTTATGAGGGTTCGTAAGGTCCTCAACTGAATAAATAACTCAAAATCATAAATTTTGCAAGATATTTTTTATTGATATATAATAATATTCAAATACGCTTTCTACCTCACTGACAGGCAGCCGATGCAATTTGCTCTTAACCTTGTAATTTTGTCTAAGCTTAGACAAATTTAAATATTTAAAGACTTCGGAATTCCTATACACCGGTTGAATACAAACGGCCGCATATTATGTGTCACGTGTGAATTTTGTCGACCATTATATAATACAAGTAATTTGAATTCAGTTTAAAGTATTAAAGGAAATACCCTGGTGATTGGATATAAGAAATTGTATGACCTAAGCAGAGATGACATGATTCAATCAGCATAATTGCGGCACAAGCTAGTTAGTATACCAAGCTCCCATACCATACCAAATAACGTATAATGTAAAGAAGAATGATTTTATCATTGAGAGTATAAGACTCCACAATACATAACTTATATAAAGGCAAAAGAGTATTTATGTTAAAATTAAAGTTATATACTTCTAAGACACCTCTTTTATTTACAAAGTTCGAATAAGATAGGTATATGTTGATACTCAGGATTACTTTCTCACAACTTAAAACGTCTCCAGTTCGGTTAAAAGCCAACTCATTTAGCAACAAATATCAAGCACATAAAACCATCTTCGTTCTCATAAAACAAAAACTTTTATGAGAATTTAATTTTTTAATTCAGTACACTGTAGCTGAAAGCTCACTGTTGATACAGCAACGCAACAGTGAATTGAAGTTAGGTTAATATTAACAACACGAAATGAGAATACTTGATAAGATGAGAAATAGAGTGGCTCGATAGTGATTCGACTCGTGCGTTTTTTAACGACAGTGCAGGTTAAAAAACTATCCTTATATCGATCTTCGGATGGTGAACAAAAATTTTATCGCGGAACTGTTTGTGCTATGGAAGGCGCAATAAGCAGTTGATCTCAGATACTAAATATAGTAATTTTAAATTACGAAAAATCTAGATTAAGCCGGCGTGATGGGTAACGGCTCAATTTCATAGCAGTTTGTTATGCTTGGAGAAAATATTATACTATGTTGAATAAAAATTAAACCTACCACTTTCATTTTTGGTTTGTTTCGGCTGCTACCTGATGGGCGACTGATACAATCACAATCGTTACAATATCTTTTATATATTTTTGGCAACCTATCGTAATGTCAAACCATATAATCGGTTTGCATATTCCGGCATTGATCAGTGTCTATGTGTAAACATGCATGACCTACATGCTAATTAGTACCAAACCTGATAGACCTGATAAAACCTGAATGGCATCCGAATGCATTGTTGAAGTAATGACCTTTTTGAACTTAAATCTCACATTGCATATTAAAGTATCTATTTTATACCTAATGTGTAGAAATCTCGTGTGATCAAACTGTTCGTTAACTGGTTGACCTGGTTTTATTTATTTAGGCCTAAAGAAGTTGGTGCCCATTTTTTTAAGTGATGCATCTTTTAATAACACTTTGTGACTTAGTTAAGAATTATAAGTATAAACCAGCATAGTAAATGTTTAGCTAGAGTCTTTTATATATGTTATTTAGTGAATGGGAATGTACATGCTAGCCCATGACAGTGTTGGAGGACACAAACAAATGTTGTTAGTAGGTAAATATTTTCCGATAATTCTGATCTGCGCCCGTAACCAGAGACGATATTTGTTAGGTTCTGGCAAAGAAACAAGAATAAATCCCGCGTAATCCACGAATGATATATTATACATTTATAAGATATGCATACGCCGCGTGCTGATCTTATGTGACATCTAAATGTAAACAAAGCAATCGTTATTTCGCAGGTGTGGGTCCCAAATAAATATGCCTTATAACATAATAACCNCTAGCTGTTATACACATAAGGACATGTATTTAATAAGGAATTATAGGCCTGTATTTTCTGACCATGGTTTTCCTTAATTGGATAACCTTTTTATCCCAGACATATGGTTTTGTTCTAGTATTCAGTCATGGCCAATGTGTTCCAATACAATAAACCGTAATTAAAACGTGCTAAAAATTCGGATAAGAAAATATTAATTGTAATTGAAAAAGACTATCCTTGAAATAATTGTTAATTTCATATATTAAATTTTCAAGATACATGCATTCAAATTGACCTAAAGGATAGATATTTTCATACCAAAAATATAGAATTATATTAAACACAATGTTAACTCTTCTAGTTGCATGTTTAACAAGGAAGGTCTACCAATCTATTATAGCTAAGTAATAATTTCTGCTTAAAACGCATCGTTCACAAAAAATATAAAAACAAATACCTTTGTATTTATGAATATAACAAATAATATGGTTTACCTGTTAGCAACATAGTTGTGTATTAAACTTATTAGCTTTTGTACTTTTATTAGGTAAAAGGTAAATACCACGTTCAGAGAAAGTATTAAACTAAAATAATTTTGTGTAATTTTGGCTATTTACAGTCCAGAATTATTCACTGTTAATGAGGTTACTGAAAGTAGATACAATCTTAACACTAAATATCAAGTGTTAGAAAGCTAACAAATAGGTACCGTCACACGTTGCGATGTAGGTATTCATCTTTTCCAATCATCCTTATTACACATTATATCTACTAGCTTTTGCCCGCGGCTTCGCCCGCGTTAAATTCGGGATGACAAAATTATTCTGTTTTCGTTACCAGGAAAGTGGAGCCAACCACTTAGTAACGAAAACAGAATAATTTCAACACTGCAACACTGCTTCTTCTTTTCTTATTTAAGGCTTTAAGGGCCGGTTTGCAAAAAATTCAATATGCAAGATTTATTGTTCATGACAAATAGCCATCATACTTATTTTTAGCTTTCTACTTGTAAACTGTTTAAAATTCTAAAGAAAATTATGGATTCATATATATCACTATACATAGGAATCCCCCGCCCAAGTTTAAAAGTTTTGGAGTCTATTTCCAAAAACTAACATATATATACATATATACAACACTAATTACATATATATTTATATATTATATCAGTATAAAGGTTTTGGGTAAATTTATGAAAATATATATATAATCCTAAGTAGGATTCCCCTAATGTTTGATATAATGAATTAATGATTTCTACAAACTTCCAACCCCGTTTTGGGGAAGTGGGGGGTGAAAACGGGACAAAAAGTAGCCTAAAACCTATTCTAGGTTACCCACTATCAACATACCAAGTTTTAATAAAATCCGTTCAGCCGTTTAGGCGTGAAAGCGTAACAAACAGACAGACAGACAAAGATACTTTCACATTTATAATATTAGTATGGATGTACCTCCTATGGTAATGTATTAATATCTACTGTCAACCCTATTACCAACAAACATTCATATTGATTTACGTATTATGAAATATGTTTAATTGGACCCTTTTTGAGTTCATTTTGATCGTTGATGCTACGAGGAGCCTTCTTCGATGTTCCCTGGTGCCTTCATTTCATCATCTATCTACGTACCAAATTTTATGCATTTTTATATTGAACTCTATGACAATTGATGATTGCCTAGCAGCCAGTTTTATAAAACAAATAAAGTTGATAGTTTAAATCCATTTACAAAGTTATTATGTGCACACAGGTGTGTATCTTAACTTTTTATATATTAAGCCCTGAAACTTTATACCTATCTTTATTAAAAGATGTAGGTATAATGATGTATATAGTATAGACCTTCTATACGTGACATCAATGACAACCGATATTATAACTGTTTGTTATTATCAAGTCAAACTTTTATTAGTGTTTATACAAATCCACATTGCCTTTGTATGCTTCAATATGTGTATAACAAGACCTAGTTACCAAAAACGGAAATCGACCTAAGTATGTACTAGTATTTCCTACCATCCAATTAATACGAAAGGTGTTCTTATGACATTGTCTTTATTGTAGTACCTACTATATATACTTAAATACGAGTTGTGTATCTAGAGTAGGTACCTATTTATATTGGTACAATTACACATTGAAAGAATGATAACCATAACAAAAAAGTTCCTAAACACTCTAAAGTATAATTTTTGTGATGTATAACTATTTTATATTCAGACATATAATTTTTAAAATAAATTATTTTAAATTATTATCAAATATGATATTTATAATTTAAGATAAAAGCATAATTGTATGATTGTAGGTACTGTGAAATTACCTATGTTATGGAATTACAAAACGTACAAGCTCTGCTTATACTCGTTTTATTTTAAGTACAACCCTTTACTTCAGACGATAAGTCTGATTATTACAGTTTTTACTAAAAATACAATAGAAACTGTGGCGTTAATGAAATATGATGAAGGTTAATAACGATATGAATAAATTAATATTTCTTTATATTCACGCAGCGCCATTTAGACCCCAAATAAGCATAAACCTGTAGATAATAAGGCTACTGACTAAACAAGGAATAAACATGATTTTACTTATTTATATTTAATTTTAATGCATATTATACACCCTATACGGGTAGGCTCGTGCCCCTCAGTGGTCATGCTAAATCAGCTGATGATGATGAAATACGTATTAGAATAGAAACACCCAGCCCAAACGACAGACATGTCCATGAACACAATTGTTTGCATTGCCCGGAGATTGAACTCAGAACCCATAGTGTACTAGCCGACGTCTTACATCACATTACACCATATGGGTTGGCGAGTAAATAAATTATGAAACTCCAAAATTAACTATTTCACCTTCTTTGTGGTGATATTTCGTTAGATGATTTCTTATTGAGTACTCAATACATTGAATACCCTGACCTTCACTGAAAAGGTATAGAATAAGTATTTTTTCGTGTAAAAGAGGAAAATAACAAAATAAGACCATGAATTCTAAAATTATAGAATATTTCTAGAACAGTGCCTATCCTGTCTATGATTACAAAGAGACATTGACCACGCTGACCTAAATTGAATTAATAGGTACCTAAGTATTTGTTCGGGTAAATCAAAATAAGACCATTAATTTCAAAATTATGGAATATTTTTATTTATAGAACAGCGTCTATCCTTTCTATGATTACAAAGAGAGCTCACTGCTAAGTAAATGTAACAATAATAAGAACCGCAAATTGATAAATAATCTTTTTCATTGAAAAAACTTCGTAGGATTCTATACCAGACATAAAATATATTATTTTACGCTTCCATTTTCGTAAATTGATCAACATACCGAAATCACCCGTAAAATACGATGAGTGAAATTTACCACAGAGCCACGAAAGATTTATAGTGACCATAACCAAAATAGTTACTAATAACGTTGTTGTTCAGAATTTTATAACATAACCTTGTTTGTGCCTATTGTTAAGGACACAGTTCTAACGTAACCTATCCAAAATGCATAAAACACTTTTGATGAAGAAATCAATAAATTATTTTATGAATCAATACAAATAATGGCATAAAGTACATTCCTGAATAATGAAGTCATTGATTCGAATAATGTATGTGTTTCAACATTTAATATAAACAAATAAATGAAAACAAATACAATATTTGAAGTAAGAAGTACTGGGATAATCGAAACTTCTAAATTAATAGCTCGATAAGTCTGATTGTACCTAAGTCTATGAGCATTTCTACTGTCAACATCGACCTCGTAAAGCAGTGTATTATTTGCCGCATTTTGAAAAAGCGTATTTAATTATACGCTCTACTAGGATTGGTCAAAACTTTGAGAATATTGCAAATGAATTTTCGTAAATTTATAAATTTCCCAAGAGACATTTCAAATTAATAAATTTACGAAAATGTAGGCGTCAAAAATACAATTTATGTCTAGTGTAGAATCCTGCGAAAAGTTATATAAAGTTCCTAAAAAATTAAGCAATTTGCAATTCTTATTATTTTCCGGTGACATATACATTACAAAATATTCGATAACGTCAAATTAAAAAATATAAATCAAATTAAATATTCACCAAGTGTATCTAATATCTACATGTTATAAATTATACAATAAATCACTTAAAATACTTTTGCTCGGTAACCTAAATCTAAACAGGTTAAAATTAAATATGTTAACAGAATATTACATGCAAACGATTAAATACACCGTTACAGTAAATGCTAACAATAAAATATATCTACAGGCAGTTGACTAAAGACAGCTTGCGTTATTTAAAAAATAACGTATGTATTCGAAATATAACTGAGTAAATGATGATCCACAAGTACACAATGTTATATCTAAAACGAAATCTGAAAATACGTCATTATGTACAAATATTTGGAATGACTTGAAAGAAAGCAATACGCGAAAAAAAAATTTTAGAATCTTATTTTTTTAAATCGCATGGAGTATTCCATTAAACTTATCTATTTAAAAGGTACCGCAAGTCAACGACTGAACAACATCCATTGAATAAATATCAAGATTTAAGTGGTTGTCTGATAGAACTACTTACAACTAGACAACAACCTGAAAAGAATAGGCTTCCAATATCACCAACACTAAAACGAGTTTATATACTAAATTTGTATATTGAGTAATTGCTTTGTCATTGAATAATTTAGTCAAAACACGTGCCAATAATGATTTAATAAAAATATGCGATATTTTTGCTAAGAATTAAAAAAAGTTTTAATTAATCGGCAGTCTAAAATTGAAAGAAAGTCACACACCCATAATATAAACAACAAAAAGAAAGCTGCACACAAACCAATTATGCAGCATACACACCACACATAAGAATTACAAATAACATTTACCGCATACTTAATAGAAAGAACTGCCATTTCAAAAATTTTAAAAGTACAACACTTACTTAACAATTTATTTCTTAACTTACAAGTCAGGCAATAATCAATGCTGATAGAACATATTAGTGCAGGCACTATTCTCACTGTAGTTAATCAACGATGGAAGAGAAGATGACATAATATTATTCTAAATCCTCTATATCTATTTATATAATTAGTAGTAAAATTACCTCTTTACCTCTCGAAAAGGGAAATCTTCGTAGAATCCTATCCCTAATCTACGTCTGGTTGAGTGTTTAAAAAAAATAGTTAATTACATATTCAATCTGATTCTTATAAGACTACTGCTTTGTATATCCTATTTAAAGACAATTTATACTTTTATTAGGTACCAATTTATTAAAAAAAGAAGATACATAGGTGAAAATAATAATTTTAAAATTGAATTAATTAAACAAAAGAGCATTTATTGAAATTTATGGAGCACGTTAGACAAAAACATAATGTATCCTGTTTGTGTTGTACACACCACTATTATGTAATTTAGCCAACCACTATCAAGTCGCCTCATTTAATATAATAATTCCCATATATTTCAACCGATTGATTAACACTGAAATATAACTACAATTTAAAAACCAAAGTGGGCTTTTAAATTGTAGTTAAAGGTTTCTTGTTCGGTAACACCTACCCTATACTCAATCATGGATAAGTCACGATGGCTATTTACTTGAAAAAAAGCTGCCAGTCCGCGGATATTTTATCTGAAAATATTGTAGTAGTAGGTAATAGATTTTTACCTAAAGAATTCAGACGACTATCTAGCAGACAAAATTCCGTAGTAAATGAATTAGTATCTTTTTTTTTCGTAGAACGTGTGGTATTTGCAGTACCTACGTAGGAACGCTCTATTTTTCTTCCACAAAAACACCATCACCAATAAATAATCAAGCACAAGAAGGCAGTCTGTTTAGGGTAGACTTTCTTAGGTAATATTAATTATATTATTAAACTTTACAATTTTGGATTCATTTAAGACTATTTTTATTTAGATAGGTAAAGTACGATTCACGAAAGATGACCACAAATGGCGACGTTCTACGCATTTTAATGATAGTCAAATAATATCTCTTCAATATAACCTATCGCAGTCTTCTATGAATAGAGCCATCCTCATCCAGCCTCCACCAGCGACCTTTTGCAAGTCGTCGGTCCATCGGGCTCCGGCCCGACATCCTACACTACGCGGTCTCCGAACTCGTCTACTCCATCGGCCAGCATCGGTTCTGCGACAAACATGACAAGCCCACTGCCACTTCAACTTACTGATACGTAGGGCTTTGTCGGTACCTTTAGTTCTCTTAGGGATTAAATCATTTCTGATCTTATCCCTAGGAGACCTTAGGCCATAGGTCGCTCCATTTCGAATTGACTTTGAACTTGTGAACCAATCCCGCAGTGTGTCCATATCTCAGCTGCGTATGTTGGCACGGGTAGGACGCATTGCTCAGTCTTTCGTCTTTAAGCATTGTGGAAGTAAAAAATAGAATTATTAATATTGAAAAATTTCGTGATAGTTAACAATATAAAATAAATATCGCCGTGTCCCCGCATTTCTAAAGGTAGCTAAAAATGACATCGGAGTCGTTGGCCATCCTTAGTGAATCGTTCCCAACTGCATAGATATCCAAGGTTATTTTCCCATTACATGGCATGAGTAGGTTAGAGGCCATTAATGGTATAAAAAAATTTCTTTATTCAAATCATGCTCATGGACAATGAAAAGTTTAGTTAAACAATAAATATATAATGTAATATGTCTCCAGATAGGCCTCAATATAAAATACACAATAATAAAAGTATCTCAGAGTAGGTAAATGATCCTTAAAATGTACTATATAATATTTTTAATTAAATCTTCTTAATATCATTCGAGTATTAATAATTTAATGTCAAAACAGCTACTTTATATAATAATTACGTAACTACCAGATTTTTAATCTCAAAAATAAACTGTTAATTAGAATGTAGGTACCACAGGGTTGAACACACAAACCAGTAAGGAAATACACCAAAGGCTTGAAGCCTAGTTCAATAATTATTAAAGAATTTATATTGTGCCTTTTGTAAATAAACAATTGTATAAGTAATTTATTATTGCTTCCTTTCTTACATCCTATTTTATTTCTCATTGTAGCCTAAGCTTGAGTAAAATTTAAACGATTCTAAGCAAAAAATCTAGTATTCACAAATTATTTTGAGTTCTGCTTGAACGTTTTAAGAAAATCTAATTATAGATTTAAATATGGCATATTTTTACTTTTTATCGTACATTCAATGCTTTTAATCGTTATTGCTTTTGTGGGTATGTATTTATTATACTTAAACTGCGGTGGTTTATAATAACTTACACATTAAATGAAAAAGAAAAGTATAAGTCTAGTGAACGTAAAAAAAAAGTTAAGTGACATTCTCGTAAGCACTATTGAATTTGTGAACTTTCTCATCATGTATGACTACATATTTCATTTTGGATTCATTTATAAAGCACTTTTACTTACGCAAGCTACACAAAATAGCGAGCTATATATTACCTTCTATATCGAACACACAAACTTCTATTGAATGAAATCAATTCGGTCTACACTACAAAACCAAACTGGACGGACGTATAATTAAAAGTTAAATTATATCCTGTCACCAGTTACCTATTTTTTGTTTTACTTTCCAGTATAATAGACAACGAGTTTTTTTCTATGAAAATATATCTTTCACTTGACAGTTCTCTTTATTGCATAGTTTCAATTATGACACGTACGTTTTATATGTCTAAAGGTATTAATTTGAGCAAACAAGAGACAAAAGTAAAACCGATTCTATTACCACTTTGTCAATAAACAAGTAGCAAACGACTTGAAACGATTAGGTGCCTATTGCTTTAATTTATTTGTCATTTCCATATATCATAGTTTACAAAATCGCTCCGAAACTATATTTTCCTTGTATGAGCCAGGTTGGATTGACAATCTCAAGCGATCTAACCCCAACGTAATGCTCGAATGAGATTGAGCCCGATACACACTTCAATCGTTGTCCAAATCACATAAATCTTTAAAAGAAAACTTACACTAATACACACTGCTTACAAATACTCTTATGTACTTTACTATTTCTTGTGTCTATTATGTAAAACGAGCATAATAATAGAACATATTTAAAGACAAATAGAAGAATACTCAACGCTCTTAAAATACGGTACGTAATACAGAAATGGCACACCAATTTGTTGAATTTAAATTTGGACTTAATAGATAAGATAAGAGTATAAACTAGGTGTCCCGCAAAAGAGTTAAAAAAATCTTTAGCGAAAAGTTTTTGTTTTAGTCTTGTAATATTGGAAATTTTATTAATATTAGTTTACTAACAATATTAATAAACAAATGCAGTTTTATGTTTTATTTATAATAGTTTGTTATTAAACAAACACAAAGATTCTTGCACGTATATGTAGTAACTAGTAATTCATAACGTTTTGTGAATTTATTTGAAACTAAATATCCTAACAAGAATAACTTTAACAAAATTCAAATACTTAATAAAATCTCATATTTTCTAATTTCACACTTATGTCAGTAGATACTTATTTATTTATATAGGACGTATAATAGCTGAATTATTTGCGGGACACCATTCTTAATTTTTTTTATGTCGCGATCCAATTGATTTACAAACACATCATTCGCTTGGCTGAACCAAATAATACATTTCACTATAGACAACTTGATCAGTTTCGAAGGCTGCTTACTACAAAGTTAATCATTTAAGGCATACATTAATTAATCTGGAAGCTTATTTGTGAATAAATAAAGCTCTCGCCAAAACTAACTTCACCATAAAATCCTTACATGATGCCAATCAATGAGTCTCACGCTCTTAGATGAATAAACTAACCGCACATAATAAAGTATGCCCAGAGCATACTCAATATTTACACTTATTATGAATCTTAATTCTAACGTGTATTAGTAACAGTTTAACTGCATTATTGCGTTTCTCACTGTAGTTTCAATAGAAATTGCCAAGAATTTTAAAGTAACCACACAATTTACAATTTAACATTCCGATACATTTAGTTAACCTATGCTGTGTTTATACATTACGAATCCCAACGTATTTTATAAACAATGATCACGCTACTTCGAAATAAGGATAATCATGTAGGTATATGACAACGTGCATATTAGCGATTTAAAAAATATATTAGGTCAATGTTATATAATTATTTTTTTATAAAAACTTATTTTGAAATACATTAAAAAGAAAGAGATTCTTTATCACACAAGCAGAAATTATTAGACCTTCATGTTCTTATGCAATTCGATTTAATTTATCATTCCATATAGTTTCTCCAAATATCTAACAATATTTTAAACAACATTTAAACGATCACACTTGTACACTCGCACATTTTTTTACCAATATACCTAATCTTCTATCACACGAAAATAATATTTTAAAGTCTTTTCAGTTGTACACACATAACAAACTTAAAATACTGCATATTCAAAATGCAATGGCTTTAATTACTTTACTACAATTAACATAATCTTTTGTTTTAACCCGACTGCAGCAGGATTATCATTTAAAGATGAAATAATCAGATTCAAAAATACTAGCTTTCTAAATATTATTAAAAATAATTATGTTTTTCAAAGAAGTAGTAAATAAAATTGAGGTTTTACGTATAATTTGAATCAAACATACGTCGTGTAAAATATTAGGTGATTGCATATATTGTTTCTAATAAAAAAAAACAGAATTTGGTTTTGTTTTCTAATGGCATATAGGTACTTGAAATAAACTACAAAACTATTTAATTTAGGATACTATATTTTAAACTACATTTTAGTTAACTTTGACTATAAATTGACCGCCTGAATGTAATTAATAAGTAGTGACTTAAGAATACGTTACGATATTATAAGATCATCGGTTAAGTCATATGTTTAATAAAGTTATATTATATTCTTTAAAAAGATTGATATCGAAAAAGTAAAATATAAAAAGATATTTATAATACACTTAAAGGGGTTAAAGTATAGTAAAGGTCACATGCCCAAACTAATTTTAAAATTGAGATTTATAGATCCACTTTTTAAAATAGCAAAGCGAAGCAGTACCGATAAATAAGATATTTTGTCTCGCTATAATAAGTAGTAAATTCTTATTACATTATGAACAGACAGTGTCTTACTCACCACAGTAAATACACAATTAAATAACTACACGACTTAGTCGCATTATTACTTTTCGACAGTTCAGCAATAGTAACTAATCTAGTTTAATATTTCCAAGGCCATTACAATTTAAAACCAAGTTATCTGTACTATGACGTCTATGACACATCGATCGACGTATCGCTAAATGCAAAAGTTAAGAGCATATTCGAGCTACAAATGTATAAATAATGAGTAATACAAATATACAAACTTATATGGGTTCCAAAAAAATCAAACTAATTATTTAAGATCATACAAATCCTGCGGTTCAATGTACCGTTGCGTGATAATTCTTCCCGAGTCAACCACTGGCGTCAAGAGTTCTTCAGACGGTACTTGTATCCTGATTCTGTTGTCGGACGATATATTGTTAGCTCCGTTGGTCGCGTAGAACCCTAGGGTCATCGGTTTGTGGTGTTCCTCATAGGGTCTGTATTTGTTAGGGCTGATGGGGTGGAGGTGTGAGGGGCTGGCCGCGAGCGGGTTGTATGTCACGTGTATACGGACCACATCGTCGGAGAGAGGCGACACGGACGGGGGGTGTGGCGTCGCTCGCGGCGTTGAGTGCGTCGTCGATGGCGCCCTCTGTATGCTCAAGCCGCATATGCCCGAACTGGAAAAAAAAGTAGACGATATACATAGCGTATATACTTCCATATGGGTTCAAGGGTGAGAGTCCTCTGCGATCGGACCCACGGTCGATTTAAAGGAATTATGGCTCATTTCAACATATCGCAGTCCCCTACTGGATATGACCATTCCCTATTTCGCGGTATCGAGGGGATACTTCTTCAACCACCAGAAAACATTAACAAGTCGTCTGTCCGTAGCGAAAAGGGCGCGCTTAAATAAAATTGATATAACAATTTATTCATTAAAGTGGAAAATCTTGAATAGAGTGACGTAGAACCACACAAGAAATAATAATAATAATATTTTATTTCCCAAAGTTACACATACATTTGGCGTGCAGTTTTAATCTAGCCTCCACACTAGGCTGAGCCTGTCCTGTGGAGGTCAATACCTTGTTTACAAAATAATTATACTTTTTCATGTTGGCACTACGTTCATTAAAATCCAAATTATACAAACAAATTAGGAAAATGTCTATCGCTAGCTTTAAGTAAACATGATGGTGGCTCTGTGGTAGGTGAAGTGTGAGTGCATGTGAGGAACTACTTCACAATTTTTAAAAGATCCTCTGCTTCAATGTAACTGAGGCTCAAGAGTGTTTTAAACAATAAATGCTAGTATATATCCAATAACGCAATATAAATTTTCAGTTATTTGTCTTAGCCCGCCGGATCAAGCAAGTTGAAGTGGCAGTGGGCTGGTCACGTATGTCGCAGAACCAATGTCCGTTGGAGCAGACGAGTTCTGGAGTGAAGACCGCGTCTCGGCAAGCGTAGCGTAGGACGCCCTCCGGCCCGATGGAGCGACGACTTGCGAAAAGTCGCTGGTGGAGGCTGGATGAGAAAAGCGGAGGACTGGGATATCTGGCGCAAAATGGGGGAGACCTATGTCCAGCAGTGGACTGCGATAGGTTGAATAGTAGTAGTAGTCTAATGACAGCTGAGTCAAACTAAGTGACTAGTATTTATGTTTGATTTTTCCATCCCTCTTATCAGATTACACAGCAGAAATATAGACAATATGAACTAGCGTTAGGTCAATCGTAAAACCAAAATGAATTAAAAAAAGATCCTTTTAAATCTTGAATAGAATGTATCATTATTTTAACTAAGTACAAATAAAGAATAAAATAAACACGAAAACTAAATTATTTAATACCCGCTTTTGCCCACGACTTTGCTCGCGTTAATAAGTATTATTTTACATCCTCTATTTTATCCACTTAGGGTTGGATTTCATCAAAATCCTTTCATGAGATATGCCTACGTCCTAGCTATATGCATGCGAAGTCTCAGCCCGATCGGTTTAAAATTGACAAAATTTCATACAAACTTCCATCCTCTATCTTCCCCTTGGGGGAAGAATTAATCAAAATTCTTTCTTAGCGAATGTCTACGTTATACCGTCTACCTGCATACCAAATATTTATTTGATTCGTCCAGTGGTTTGGACTGTGTATTGATAGATCACTATGTCAGTCAGTCATTCAGTCACCTTTGAGTTATATATATTTTATATATACTCCTATTTGTATTAAAAGTCCAGATACTTCTGAATCGTCAATTGTTATCTATTATTGTATTGTTATGTTATGACTCTACCATCGATTCGGAATGAGTAGGATCTTCAAGAAGAGCCGGCAAGAAACTCGAATATTTTATATCAAAAAACACACAAAGGGAGTAGGAACCATTATTATCAAATTAATATGGGTGAAAGATATAAATAGGTATTACAGGACCACAAAGTATACAACAATACCACACATAGCATACACAATAATGAATTATTATTAATAAACATTGAAAATCATCTGTGCTCTGGTGTGTGCTCTGTGTTTCAAGACAAAAAACAGGTCTGTGTATCTAAAAGTGTAGTTGAAATCATTGATAGCACCTTTCTAAACGCCACAGTTTGAAGTATTTTCCGTAAAAGGTTATTATTATCTGTTCAAAACAAAAAGCTATTAATTAGTAACACAATTTTGATTAATCTACAATTTTTATGAACAAAAAGAGTGTCTATAATTAATCATACGACAGGGTATTAGCCAAAACAGCTAATCTTGGATTTACTTGTATTAGCTATAAAATGCACCCAGAGTTTCGAGTACGTTGTGTTTTCCTTAGGAAGTAGTTAGAAGCACGTGTTTTTAATTGGATGGATTTAAGGTTTATATATATATATATACTTTGGTTTATTATAAATAT
Source organism: Leucinodes orbonalis (assembly GCA_019425675.1). Taxonomy (NCBI): domain Eukaryota; kingdom Metazoa; phylum Arthropoda; class Insecta; order Lepidoptera; family Crambidae; genus Leucinodes; species Leucinodes orbonalis. The sequence goes on from PQWD01005456.1 coordinate 96,784, forward strand.
TCCAACTTCATATTGTAAATCTTCACAATTCTATAGTTAATCATAAATATAAGTTAATCCTAGAGTTGATTATAAAAATAGATAGAAAGGAAACTTTAATCGAATACTTTACGCCCCTTTGGCTTGAGGCTCTCGATTTGTACTGCTCATGGCTCTAACCCGCATATACCCTTGGTATAATAGCCAATTTCTCAGCAATAACATTATCACAATGCTTAGATGTCACGTTCAAACTGTGGCGCTATCTAAGTACAAAATCTCACCCATCTGACCCAGTGCCGTCGTCGCTGACGTTGCTGTGCGTGTCGAGCGAGTTGTCGGGTGCATGCGACCGCCCGCTAGAGAACACGCTGAGGTCCGCCGTGCTCGTCACGCTCGTGTCGGCGAGCGAGCGCCGCGACCCCAGCGCCGACACCGAGTCGTCACACCGACCCCCACCGGCGACGCCGCTGTGCTCTAACAAACAACCACGCCGTAACAACAATAATTCAAGATATTAGAAACAAACCGTATAGGTACTGGCCAGTGTGTAAATAAATAAATGAAACATTTTACTTGAAATTTATAAGCAACATCATCAACATCTTTTTATTTATTTATTACATTCTTTATTGCACTCTACACAAAATAAAAGTAACATTAAGAATATATATATTTATATAATTTATTAATGGAAAGTAGATCCGAGTATGTGCAAGATGAATTGATTCCGACTTTTCTAAAATTTTGTGTGTGAAGACATTTAAGTAGTTACCACTGGCCAGTACTTACACTGATGCATCGTCTCCGTATGACACATAATCCTACAACTCTGCTCTCAAAAGGGTGGCTAAATGACAAAAAGAAAGTGTTCTTTTAGTAAAAACGGTAATACTTTAGCATTATTTCAATAAAAATGACAACGCAATTAATAATTATATAAGTTTCCCGGAATTATATTCTGAGTCTTTATGATTTTATATTAACCAACTCTTTCGGCAGACCTCATCATCATCATCATTACAGCCTAATTATGTCCACTGCTGAACGAAGGCCTCCCCTAATGATTTCCACGCGGACCGATCCCTTGCAGTTGACATCCATCTGCTACCCGCCACCTTAACCAGATCATCCGTCCATCTGGTTAGGGGTCGGCCTACGCTTCGCTTTCCGTTACGTGGATGCCACTCGAGAACCTTTCCGCCCCATCGGCCATCATGTGCCCTGCCCACTGCCACTTTAACTTGCTAATCCTCTGGGCTATGTCGGTCACCCTAGTTCTCCTACAGATATCCTCGTTTCGGATTTTATCGGGTAGGGAGACACCTAACATAGCCCTCTCCATAGCACGCTGAGCAACCATGAGTCTATTCAAGAGGCCCTTAGTGAGCGACCACGTTTCGCTTCCGTATGTCATAACTGGCAACACACACTGGTCAGACCTTCGTCTTGTGACACAGGTATTTTGGACGAAAAGATCTGCCTTAACTTCCCGAACGCTGCCCATCCTAATTGGATTCGACGAGAAACCTCCTTCTCGAAATTGGACTTCATTTGGACTACCCGTCCCAGGTACACATATTCGTCTACAACTTCGAAGACAGATCTTCCAACTAATATCGGTATAGGTACGACATGGGTATTAGACATGACTTTCGTCTTGTCCATGTTCATTTTAAGAACCACCCGTTGAGAAGCTCTGTCTAGGGTTTCGAGCATAGTGCTTAAATCCTCCATGGATTCTGCCATGACTACTATATCATCGGCAAATCGAAGATGAGTGATCTTCCAACGCAACTGTGAACAGTTTCGGAGATATAACGTCTCCCTGTCTCACTCCTCGGTGCAATTCGATAGGTTGTGTAAGCTCTTCATGTACACGGACTGACATAGTAGCGCTCTCGTACAGACATCTCAATACTTCGATATAGCGAAAGTCGTTGGAGGGCCTGAAGCACAGCCCAAGTCTCGATCGAATCAAAGGCTTTCTCATAGTCCACAAACGCCAAGCATAATGGCCGGTTATACTATCTAGTCTTCTGTATAACCTGCCGCAGCGTATGTATGTGGTCTATGGTGCTGAAGCCTTTGCGGAACCCGGCTTGTTCTGGGGGGTGGAAATCATGAAACCTACGCGCGAGACGGTTCGTGATGACTCTGGAGAACAACTTGTAAATGAGGCTCAATAGCGTGATGGGTCTATAATTCTTCAGCAAGGTTTTATCGCCTTTTTTGAAGAAAAGCACCACCACGTCATTGCTCCACGCCTCTGGCGTCGCACCCTCACGGATCACGGAATTAAAGAGCTTCTGAAGGGTCTTAAGCACCGGCGTGCCACCTGCTTTCAAAAGTTCTGCGGTAATTCCGTCTTCTCCGGGGGCCTTATTTCGCTTAAGTTGTTTCAGAGCCATCCTAATCTCGCTCAAGGTGACTTCCGGGATATCCTCAGATAAATGTCGGGTTAACTTAGCTCTCGGGTCTTCGGCTAAGCTTGAAGCGGGAATCTGTGTAGCGGTATATAACTCGCTGTAAAACTTCTCAATCTCCCTCAAAATCTCTGGTTGGATGAGACTACATTTCCACTGTTGGTCTTCAGACTAGTCAGCTGGCTTTGCCCAACAGACATGTTCCTCGCAAACACCTTGGAACCTCTGTTCCGTTCGATCGCCTCTACAAAGTGTATTAAACACTTTGTATTAAAGTGACGAATATCGCGTCGCAAGGAGCTGGATATACGTCTATTGAGCTGCCGGTATTGTGACGCGTCGTCTGAAGACTGCAGTTTCATCTGTCGTCTTGTCGCCATGAGATCGAGAGTCTGTTGAGATAGTTTATTGGGTCTTAATTTGCGTTGTCCCTTGCAAAACTTAGACCCAACTGTTTGCAGAGTTTCCACTAGCCCGCTATTTATATCGTCCACTGTTACGCAGCTCTCTAGGCATTCAAAGCGATTCTGCAGTTCGAGTTGAAAGCTCTCGGGGTTATTGATTTGAATCACGTTAGGTCGGAGCGTAGACTTCATCAGGCGAGACCTCTCCAGTTGAACATTAATATTTAACGTGCCTCTTACCATACGGTGATCGCTACCGGTTTTCACCCGATGAAGTCAATCTCATTTCGTGTGGAACCATCGGGACTCAACCAAGTCCACTTCCTCTGCGGCGGCTTCTTGAAAAAGAGTTCATAAAGAGTCCCTCTTTTTCCATGAAATCGGCCAGCCGCTGTCCCCTGGGGTTCCGATGACCAAATCCATATTGCCCCACTTTCAACTCACAACCACTTTGAACGCCCAGCCTTGCGTTGAAGTCTCCCATAACGACCGTAAAGTGTGTCTTGGAGGTATGCATTGCTCTGCTGATATCATCACACATAACCTCCACTTCATCGTCGGAGTGCGATGAAGTTGGTGCGTAAACCTGTATCACCTTCAGCGCATAGCGCTTAGTGATTCTTAGTACAAGGTACGCTACCCTAGCTGACACACTTTCAATCTTCACAATGTTGTTGATGAGAGACTTATGGACGAGAAACCCGACACAACCCTGGGATAGCTGGTCGCCCTCACGGTAGTAAAACAGGTTGCCGGGTTGCATTATTGTGGTATCCTCCCCCTCTCTTCGGACTTCACACAAACCTATTATGTCCCAATGCAACCTGCCCAACTCCGTTACCAGCTCTAATAGCTTTTCGTCAGTCCTCAGTGTGCGCGTGTTATATGTTGCCAGTTTTAATTATCGTCGTTGTTTGATTGGGTAGCCGGAGATTCTTAGCACCCCTTGCCCCGCCGTTACCGTGGCCGCTACCGTAGCCCGGAATAGCGGGGCCGCCGGGGACTAGGGGCCAATTCTTAACTGCGTCTTTCATAGGGGGTAAATGCCATACTCACCACGCTTGGAAGGCGGGTTGGTGAGCGCAGAGATACGTCAGTACCTAAGTGATGCTGCTGCCCATCACTTGGTGAAAATTTTCCCTCTGTCGCCTTCTACGACGCCCTAGGAAGAGCAGGGGTGGTGACAATCGTATTCTACTCTGCCGCCACCACACGGCAATTTACCTCCACAAGACTAGAGTAGGTACTTCGGATAGGTAGTTATTCACTTTGCTATTCTTGTGCAAGTTGGCCGATCTCAATCTAATTAATTAAATTTATCACATAAAGTATTCCAAATCTAGGACTATTTGAAACTGTGAGTTTACTCGTTTGGGGTCGAAGTACTAAAACACTTTAAAAATTATAAGACTAAGTTTTTTAAGTTATAGGACATTTTGGTACTGTATTCGTTATTATACGTATTAACTTATCGTTTTCAATCATAAAGTCATTCTTGTAAACATTAGTATTGAAATTTAACCGTTAAAGCATTAGTAATTAGATGCAAAATGTTATTAAAATACTGGAAACTTGAAAGTTACTCGTGTAAAACATAACGTTTTAACGACTTATAAACAGAATAAGTACAAGACACGACAAGATTATTGTTAACCAACAGTAAGTGTATAAGACATTGAAAATAATTAAAATAAGCGATACCAAGCAAAATAAACAAAGAACACAAATCATGCAAATAAAAAATTTGTTTACTTACCTTACATCTCAGCCTCGTTCTCAAGCAAGTAAATAAGGACCACACCAAACGTACATGCATATCTATTTAACATGATAAATAAAAAATAAACAAAACAATCTCTGCTCAGTTTTCATTTAAAATTAAATTAAAATCAAGAACAATTGCTTATTTATTATAATGTATTTACAATACAATTAAAAGAACACTTAAAATTGACGCTTCCGTGTTTTCATATATTTTTTTTGTTTAACAAGATAGCCGTAAGTATGTTCTTTTTGGCTGGCTGGGGCGGAATGCAACACAGGAGTGACCAGGTGGATATCCACCGAGGCCTGGGAAGGACGGAGGGGGGCGCCATACGAGTTCGCACCTAAAGCGAAAACGCAAATTACAACACCCTATCATTAAGTGCAAAACATTAAAACCATTATGTCCACAACACTTCACCTTTTAATAATAAAAATATAGTGTACGTGTTCGTATAATTTAAAAAGCGGAAGATGTTCGACTGCAATGAAGATTATTGTTACCAACATTGTTCTACATTCAGGCAATGTGCTTTTTTACTGTTTGCATATTATATCTAAACAACTATAAACGTACCATTACATTTTGGTATGCGTTTGTATAGTATAACCTACATGATGTCCTCAAACCACCACGGGCGGCAAGACTAAAAATAAAACGATATATCAATACTGATCACAGCATCAACGTAAGTTTCATTGTGCTCATAAATCGATACCGTGACACTGAAGCAAATGCAATAAAATACACATTCATTATAATCAAATTTAATTGATTGTGTATATTGAGTGTCTTTTATATTTAAAAGGTACGTTCAATCGTAACTCTTAAAATTAAAACAATTAAAATAAGTAAATACTATGAATGTATGTATAAACACGAATTCGTTAACAAAAAAAATAGGTGATGGAGGTGGGTTTATGTGACAAATAGAACATAACAAAACATAATATCGAAGGCCGAGCAGAGATTCTTTAAAGCGGATCTTTTAAGGCACGGTGAGGTTAGTGAGAGATTTCACACCTACATAATGAGCTTCTACGTGAAGCCACACAAAAAGTTTATATTAAACAGCAAAAAAATATTAACGAGTATTGAAACAATCCGAATTGAGGTGATTCAAATGATATTTACAGAAACTAATTGGTTATTATCAAAATATTATGCTGAGCCAAATGACTTATCAAAATAATGTTAGCGATTAGTGTGTGTGCGATGTTAGAGTTAGACTTCATTGTTAATACAACTTTAACGTTCGTATTGCTTCGGTTATAAAAACATACTGTCGCACATATAGCTAAACATTTCGACTATTTTAGTTTATAATATATTTAGTCTATAATATAGATAAATGGTACAATCTGTACATGAAACGAATTAATATGGGGTTAGCAAGCGAAAGAATAAAGTAATACAAATTGTTAGATATAGCGTTCACGTTTCACTGGGTGCTAAATAATAATTAAAGCGTGATTATCCTTGGTGGAAAATGATAAAATGCATTTTTTTGAACCTGGTGATCGTGATAATGCGAACGCGACGCGGTGTTAATCATGACATAAACCCACCGCCGTACCACCAACAAACCATGCCAGTGCATAACTACATCAAAACTTAACACTAAAATAGCGCTTTTTGGCTGTAAGACATAAATTGGTAAGCATGCCGAATCTGCTGGCTATTCAGACAGTCTTTTAGCAACATCTGACTTATGTCTATTATCAAGTCTATTAATTATTGGAAATATTGATCCATCAATAAGGAGTTGATCAAAATAACAATAAAAAAAACAAAAACATGCTACTCCCAAGTGCATCCTTATTACAATAGTTATATACCAATTGAAGTCCCGCCTAAAATCGGTCCAGCCGTTCCAGAGATTAGCCGTTACAAACGACAGACACAACTGTTTTGGATATATGTACGTACGTGTAGTAAAAGTTATTATAATATTTATACTAAAGATGACCAAAGCTATACTGAGGTCTCGTAATTATTAAGTTGGGATATGATTAATACATAGTTAATTAAGATTGGAAAAAAAAATAAACATAACACAACAAAGTTATAGAGTTGATAATAGACACTATTTTTTCAACACATTTACATATGCATTAAAATTACTATAAGCCCGACCTGCTAATACTTACTTAAATGGGTCACGCAACGAAAACCAATTCTAATTATGATATAAACACATTTAATATAAATATTATCTTCCAATTTGTTATTAATATATTTTTTAAATATGCATAGTATACCGTCTTTAGCGCAATACTGCAAGCCTTATCTTTTATGAGATTTTGTGACTGTTAGACTTATTAATAACAAGAAGAAAATAAGAATTATTTGTACTCAGATGGAATGATCACAAAATCTTTATTGTTAAACATACGAAAGTGATTTTCTAAACATAATATTATCAAAACAATAAATACATGATTTCAAAGAATTTAGAGATATTTTCTAGCATTACCTCTTACAATGGCAAGATTGTTTACAAGACCATGCTTTAAAAAATAAATGTAGCAAGTCCGAGATAAATGATGTAACTAAAAATAAATGCTGGCATGATTGACAGTAAATCTTTGATAATTTAAATGTTTTACTAGGTTCTATGGTATTATTTATAAGAACTAGCCTTTAAAATCTGATAAATAGAAAAAAGCCTAGTAAATAAAGATTAATTACATAATTATAGATTACCTTATTATTAACATATATAAGCATGTAATATTTGCTTTAGAAAAGCTCACAAAGCTATTTTTTTTATAAATGATTTATAATACTATTATTTTTTGTAAACCATTCTTTTTTATGTGCACATCTTTTAAAATAAACTTTTACTGCCATTAAACTAAACAAGAAGAATTATGGGATAAACATTTGAAACGTATCAATGGATTTATACCTACTTAACTTTAAAGACAAGAGATTGATTTGAAAAGGCCAAAAGTATAAAATGATTGCTTCCTAAAAATGATATTATATTTGGATTAAGATATCTGACTAAAAAACTGCCTCCTTGGTCTAGTGGCCTAGGCTTCGAGTTTGCATCGATGATTAATGCCAGTTCTTATATATAATCCAGGAAAAAAAATAATTAGTATAAGGTATCAAATACCTAAATGTAATAACTAACACCAATGAATCTGTTGGTAAACTATTCCATTAAACGATGGCACCGGATGAGATTTTTTATCACTTAAAACTTCAAGATCATGATTTATGTAAACATTTTACGTGCTCGTTGTTGGATTAGTTTAAATGTGTAAAATGATCGGAACCTAAGCTGTCGTCTGAGGAGGAACGCGACAGCGAGATTGACACCTCCACATTACCTGATACGGTGTCGCTCTGTGACACTCGCAATTCTTGCAATTCCAGTGCAGCTTTTTCACGTCTGTAAATGCAACAATAATACTATACACTCCGATGTATGGTTTTATTAAAAACAATCATAACACCTATTAATCTGCATGTACAAATATTGGAAATATTTGAACAATTCATTTTATGTCTTCTTACCTTATAATTTATCAGCGAACACACAACCTAATAGACGCTTAATGTTGTAATTTCTCGAAACAAAATAATAATGTTAATGCGCTGAGAGGGGAGAAGAAGATATGCATGCAGATTGGCGATCAAACTTACGCTATGACATAAATCACAACTAGTGATAGGCTGGTATTACTTGTGACAAACACTAATAAGTGCTTGTCACAAGAAATAAAAAATACCAGTGTTTATTTTATTCTATAGGGTAGGGATGAAAAAACAGTATGACCTTCATTAAATTAATATTATTTGAAGGAATTAAGGAAGACGCACATCTAATTATATCAAAGGTGACTGACTGTCATAGTGATCTATCAACGTAAGCCCAAACCATGGGGCTGAAATTGGCATGCAGGTAGATGTTATGACGTAAGCATCCGCTAAGAAAGGATTTTGATTAATTCTACCCCCAAGGAGATAAAATAGTGGACAAACGTTTGTATGAAACTTAGTCAATTTCAAAAAGGACAGAGATTTTGACAGCCCAGACAGATGTCGCTATCGGCGTTTTGTCTGAAAGTTTTGTCTTGCATTAGGCATCTATTAGGTGTGTAATCTCTGAATCTTATATTTTATGTATCATTTTCGATTTGACATTTAACATCAAATGTAACTCTTAATCCAAATATTCGATTTTGTCAGAGATATAAATAAACTACATATTAATAAATTCAGAAAATTATATTATTTTTAAAGCCAGTTACATTGCCCTAGATCATCTAGGTAACATGGACGTATAAAAAACGGACGGACTGTCATTAATACATAAAATGTGTCCCCGAAATGACAACTGATGTCTATGATGTCATTTTAACAAATATTTTTTGTGTACCGATGTGTGTTTATAAATAAAAAATCTGTAATCGAATTGTTTATTTACCTACGATATGTTCTTTCTGGGTTGTTTACTGCGGGTTTTGACTATTCTACAAAACAAACCACACTTTTTCATAAACTACATAAGGTTCTGTTGACAGATGCGATTTGGTTTTCCATACGAAAACTGGTTAAATTTTGCAACGCTTTGTTGTTTAGCGAGACTCCGTTCGTCAATTTTTATACGGATAATATAGTACATCATTAACCCATAATGTTCCACTGCAGGACACAGGCATTTCCGCACAACATGATAACGTGAAGATTAGGACCATTATCCACCCGCGGGCCCAATGCGGTTGGCTATATAAATACGATAGATATAACAATAAAGATACGACTGACAAACATACTATATGACCATTAACAATCTGAACAAAACTTACATGACAGACTTTGCATGTACGGCCGATCTATCGTCATATCTGTTGATTAAATTATTCGAAATGTATGCGAAAATGTTGAGAATAAATCATACAAAGGGTTCAAATGGATCAAAAAGACACATTTGAATGAATAATGAAGCGTAAATTACCTCAATATCACAGTAGCCCTTGCTTGTTTCTCCGTTTCTGAGAAATTCTCCGCCCTCTGTCCAATCTTCGACTTTTTATCAGGCTCCACAAACATTCCCAGTTGACGTTTCGGCAACTCGTTAGCCGGCGGTGGCCCGGGGTAGTCCAACTTAGCTCGTTTTAATTCATCCATAGATCGTTCCAAATGATAAATAACTATGTCATCTTCATAACCGAAATCTTTGTGTAATTTAACCTGAGGGTAAGCCAAAACAAAATATTTAACAACTCTTAGATTTATGCATGTACGCTGCCGAGACATAGACACTGACTACGGGACAACATGGACTTAATTAGATTCACGAAACGGGCAGTGGAGCGAGCTATGTTTAATAAATTAATGTTATAATTATTGCTATTTTCGTGTATAGAACCGTATATCCTGTATATTTTATACGGTTTATATTGAATTTTGAATCATTGGCATGGCATCCATTCGAACTGTTATTGTTCACATATTATGGAATGTTTTTATGGGAACCTTATACCATACATTTTTAAAATAAATGATAATTAAAAGAAATTATCGCATTGCATTGAGCAATTGTATAAATAATTAAACCTCGTGCCCACCGCACTGCGAACCTTTTTTTTCGGAATGATTTATCGCTGATGGCCGCAGATGGCTCACAGCCCAAAAGTTTATGCAACGAGCCGAGCGAGTTTATGGGACTCTAACCTCTGCTTAGGGCGTTACAGGAGATAGGTAACCTGGGGGGGCTAGGTAGTGCACCAACCACGCCACAACACGCAACGTGAATCCGCCGCACCCCATATTTAATCGATTTATTTTATTTTTAAATATATTATTGGGCAATCGCTTAATTAATTTTATTTTTGTATCATTGCTTTGCCTCATATTTGGGGGATGTACTTTAAATCACGAGTAAGTCCTTATTTTATAATTTTGTCATATATAACATATACAGGGTGAAATCGAGAAGATATATACATATACATAAATAGTAAGTAATTTCAAACAGATACTCCTCAATTGTATTTATTTCATTAAGTATAGTATTTAGATACTGTTACGGCGTTGGCGCAGGCGCGTTCTTTTTTGCACCCGGTGCACACGGAAGATCAGTGTCGCAGTGCTTACTAAGTATCTCGACATAAAGCTGAGTGGGCACCTTTCAGTGTACTTACTGTAATTTAGACTAAAAACTTTGTATGTGTTTGGCACTGAATATATGATTTTATTATTATTTATTAATTTTATTTTTATGTATAGATTCACACAAGCGATTTATAGTACAGAAAAATAGTATAAAAGTATTGACTACCACTACAACAAAAAGATCACCAATAGGAAAAAAGGTATATCAATGAGTTCTGTCGGTTTAGGGTTCGGACCGTAACAAGTCGGTCACGTGACTCAATCGCAATAATTGTGTTGAAAATGTAGCTAATAAGGCGAGATGCATCACATGCAAAAGACAATTCCATTTTGAGCTTGAGCACCAAAACTTGTGCCTATGCCGGGTGGGTAGGTACCATCCTACACATAGAGTACAACACCTCAGTATCAAATATCCCCACTATCCTATTCATATTGTAATTAAGTATATATTACCTGAATATAATTAACAATCAGATCCATGTCGTTTAATTTCATAATAGCTTTCTTATGTAGTTTGAGTATTGTGTATGCCATAGCCGTGACGACTCTTTCGCCGTCCAGGAGATAAATGTCCCAAACTCTCAAGCAAAGACTGAAGGGTACTCTTTCGACGAATACAACAAAGAACCTGTAAATATATAATGATTGAAATAAGCCTCGTCATATCTGGCGTATAAAGGGGAGACTTATGCCCAGCAGTAGACTGCGATAGATTGAAGAGAAGAATCATTTCAAACTGGCTTATCAAAAGAATTCTGTGTAACAGATCTTCAGTACTGAGGGCTAAACCTTGGAAAGCATGACTAAGGAAGCTGTTTATCAAGTTACTAAGAAACGACGGCTAATGCAGGCTGCGTTATAATGGATGGGACCCTCGGAAATGTCTCCAAATAACTGATCTGCTTTTTATTAATATCAATATAGGATATGTCCTTTTTTGTTATCATAACTGACCAAGTAACAACGCTCATAAAACTAACGAAATATCTTACTAGACGAAAGTTAATTTACCAGTCGTTGCTTAGCAGAAATACTACTTTTCAAAATAAGATCACAAAATTTACCTATAGTAAACATTATTTTTTTAAGAGTAAGCGTCTGCGGAGATTGGTGACCACTTTATTAATTGACCTCTTGTCGCAAAACAATTTATTGCGATAGCAAAAATAACATCATGTAATTAGGAAAGAACTCTACCTACAATAATATTTTGCTTAATAAATGTACCTCGAAAAATACATTTATTTCAGTAACTATTTATAGTAGTAACTATTTATACATCTTGTTAGGAAAATACTGTACTTACTGCATTTAAATGTAATCAGGTCACTAAGCATTTAGTTATCGACCCATGAGCAAGTCAATCGGAAAGTAATTAAGTCAGTATGGAGAAAATTTAATACCGCTGCGTAATTCAATTCTGCAAACGGGAACAAGTTCACTGCGTCTTAGTAAAACCATGGTGAACGAAAAGCTTTTTGAAGATGATATGACTCCATAGAAAAAAACATGGTAACGAACTTAATAAAATTTGTTAAGTGGAAATAAATAATGAAGATAAGAAGACCTCGCATTTGAAGTTTCATAAACAACCATATTAAACATACCGCGCTTAAGATAACCGAACGATGTTAGAAGCATGAACGAACGTATGCTAAATTAACGACGAAAGTACCTTGCTAAACTAAACTTTAATAGATCTATTTAAAAGCTACGAAATAATTTTGAAATAATTCAGGCTAGTTTTGCACGACAACAGCACATGTGTCGGTGGCTGAATGGTGTGGACCTTACGATCGGAAGGCATAGGTCCAAATCCGCCAGTAACGTACCATTGTGTTTTCAAAATTTTGAAATTATATGTCGTACATCGTGAGGAAACCTGTGGACGTCTGCGAAGACATTCAAAGGTTGTGCTTGAAGTCGACCAAACCGCACTGGGCCTGCGGTGACGACAATAAAGCCTATACACCCTTTAAGGTCAGGCTAGTGCCCCTCGGTGGGGACGTTTAATGAGCTGATAATGATGATGCACATGTGAATCAAGGATAATAAATACTATCTATACAATCTACATATTATATAGATAATATAGATAGTATTTATTTCCAAATAAGAAAGGAGATATAAAATATTCACCAAAGAGAAATCAATATATTTTAACAATACCTACTTATAAATTTCTACTGAAAGCTGGCTCAGCGTACAGCAATATGAATAATAATTTGGTACGTAATATTAATTCAAACCTCTTAACAGCTCATTTACTGAACTCTTGTCTAAACTGTGAAATTTAATATTATTTTATCATACCTAAATATACCATGATCTATATTTATAGTACAAAAATTTCAAAGTTTAACCCATATAAATTCTAAACTCTAAATAAAAAATATTTAATAGTTTCAACTAACCACTTTAGAGAATACAGAATCGCATCCAACCCAAAGTTATCAAAATGGTTTTTAATTTGGGCATAAACTTGTTGAGTATCTTATCATGATGCTCCAAAAACCTGGTTAACTTTGGAAAGCCTTCTATGTATAACCCGTGCATGAGGTACTTCCTATCTGAGAGCAGGACAGCAAGTGCCCAGAAAGCATCTTCTTCATCCATGTACATGAGTAGAACCCCAGCCAAGCCTGACATGCCCTGACAATATCCAACTTCTGAGTTATAAATGCTATATGCACACAAAACATTGAATAAAGAACATTGCTTTTCTGAATATCTCTCTCTGTAGAACTGATGTTCACGAAACTGTCTATTGACGTCTGAATCTATTTGCCTCACATCTGTAGACCACTGCTTAGCCAGCTTTAGCATCTCCTGGTACTTTCCGGGATATTCAGATTTTATTCTGTTGACATCTAACAGCTTGCACCATATTTTAATTCTCAATGAGTTCGGAATGCCCTTGTAAATACGTCTATGTAGTTTTTCTTTGGTTGCAGGTGAGTCCCAGTTAGCCAGCATTTTGACCCACTTCTTCTCCCGCTCGACTTCAATGTTGATTTTTTGCGGCGCCGTCTTCTGCGGCAATCGCTCGTCGTGGATAAAGCCATATCTGCAATTGTATAAGTACAAAATACTTAAAACATGCCCATAGTATGGGCAAATACATGCACTGAGCTACTTTACTTTGTACCATACATAAGTTATTGAGATATTACAATTACATTACCGCAAAGAAAACTTAATAATTCGCATTTTATAACTTTTTATATGCATAGCAATATGTACACTGCATAATCATGAACCTAATATTTTTTTGAATAAAATATATAGCAACACAATTAAAATTTTAGAATCCCTAGAAAATGTTACCCATAAAATAAAATGACGATGTGAATATTTTTAGTTTATAGCAAAGATTATCTATAAAAAATCAAACCCACATATACAACAGGAACTGAGTCATCTAGGTAGATAACACCACAATGCCAAATTCTGTTTCGGGACGAGGTCACTGTAGCTAGTAAAAGTACCGGGTATAAGAGACCTAACATCTGTTGTTGGGTGAGTGCAGCATTGATGGAGAATAAAAACTGTCTATTGGTTGTTGGTTGCCTTCAATGCCGCTTTGGCATGGTCAGGTGTGACATCATACTGTACAAAATACCATGAACTTGAACACACCTCTAAAAACGTAGTCCTATTATATTTTATTTCATTCAGTTTTATTGCAACCATATAAATTAACACTCGCTCATATGCTATTAATTAATCAATGCACTTTTTAAACATACTTAAAAGCATTGTACTAATTATAATCCATTATTATCATAATACATTTTCGCAAATAGACACTATTTCCATTATTCACACAATCAGTCAATAAACTAGTCAAGATTATCCCACTGCAGGATACACGGCTTTCTACATGATATAAATATGGCCAGATTTATGACCATGCAGGCCCAATACAGATTCTTACAATATATTAGTCCCAGCTAAAATCTTAATCTAACATCTTAACATTTTTTCTGAGGGCTGAATGTACCTGAGATTATTCATATTTGGTCACCCATCTGATTACTGGTGATTGCTATAGTTGCTTGAATTTGCACAATCTTTAAAACAACACACTAGCTGTTATACCATGGACCCATTATCCACAACCACTATTATGGTAGATTACTAAATGACACTTTTGGCAAAAAGTGTTTTATTGTAAATTACAATGTTTTAAAAGTGAAAATTTATAAAAAGCTACATACATGTATTTTTTAAAGTCCATAATGTATTACAATGTGTGTAGTGGAAGTATAATGTATGGAACTGCACCAAATGAAATTATTTCTTCTTTATTCAATTCACTATTATAAGGACAAGGTTTCAGGTATTACAGGGACATGTGAATCCACACAAAGCAGCCATTAGAATGCTGGTGAACTTTATAAATCAATAAGTATAATTTGCATAATATTAATATGCAAATTGTATTCATATCAACAGTTAAGTTAATCTAGACCTCTCCAGTCTAAAAATTTTTGTTCATTTGGATCTGCCACGTCTTTTGGTTTGTATAAGACTTACAAATGAGATATTGTTTCAAAATTTAAGAAATTACATTTTTGATGTCTGTCAGTCTTAGATCTCTAACACCGAAGGATTTTGTCTGGTTCCCTCCAACCAGTTTCCTATAGAGCCCCGACTCCCTAATTCTAAAGACTCCCATTTTTGATGTCATAAATTATGTTATTCTCTGGAAACACAGACACACTGCCAATGAGATCTATAACTTCGCAATGCTATAAAACAATAAAGTTCTAAAAATAAAACTACAGCAAGCCCTTGTAAAAAAAAAACACAAATAAGCATCAATCATACTAATATAATATCTTCATAAGATTATGATGATACTTAACGATAAATAATATCTTATTAAAACAAACATAAATAAATATACACATTTGTTTTTTTAATTTATTAACTCAAGTATTTTCTTTATTGCAGTCAACATTACAAACATTTAGTAGAATTTTACTCATATAATAGCCATGCTCCACTGAGAGATTAAAATAAAAATAAACACAGCTCCATTAATATATTTAAAATACATGTTAAACAATAAGATTGGCAAAGTGCTATGATATACATCAAAACGAATCATAATACGCACCTATCAGTTTTGTGGTACTCTTCGAACTCAGGGTCTTCCCAAGGGTCAATCTGACCGGCGAGATTCTCTTCCTCTCTCGTACCTTTGGAAGATACGCTCCCGCTCCTCGGAAGCCCGCGCCAATAGTGCCTCCTCATTCATAACACAGCCTGATTTTGCCACATACCGAGAGATCTAAGCGAACTGCTTGGAAACGTAAGTAAATAAATATGTGTCCGCAATTTTTACTTTATGTTCTGGACAGGACAAATATATTAAATTATTATCCCATAGACCCATCTTTTCTTGTAATCGAAGACATCACGCCCTTAACTTGTGAATTCTCAGACGCCAGGCTATTTGACATTCCCATGTCATGTCATAGAAATCGTACAAGGACATTATCAAAAAATATCAAAACATCAAACATTAAAACTCGTTTCACACAACAAATCATATAAATTGAAAGACCTAGTAGGTTGTCAAACAAATACAGAAATAAAAACGCCCTATTTTGAAATGGCGCTGGATAAATTTGTAATTTACGAAGAACGAAACGGAAGTTAGAGGACGTTCATACTTTTTAAAACCGGTTTGACACTCTGCTTCTCTTGATAAAACAAAACGCAAGCCTTAAATGAACAGTTTAGAACTTTAGAATATGAACATGATATTTTAAATGAAGATTTAATACTCAACGTTTTAAATATTATGCAATCTTTGTTATAGGCCAGTCCTTGGTATTTCAAGTCTTCATGCTTAACAACAATCGAAGCCGAGATGCCATTTGATCGTTATGGCCTTCTTCATTATATTTGTGGACAGGTATCAAAACCTATAAATTTATATTAATTTCATTCATTTTAATTTGATATAACAACATAGTGTATTGATATTCATTCTCAAGTTGAATTGAAGAATCGTCCTTTTGAGTTATATTTGTGTAAAAGTAAAAGACTGATAGGATATCGAAATTTTGCTGCTCGCGTTATTAAGCGGTATTGGAAATAGGAGATTCAGTCAGTAAAACTCAGTAAACAGTAAAATCTTAGGTACTAATATTTAGGTCATTTTCCACGTTTTTCGATGTAGACATTCCTCCGAGATGAAAAACATCGAATACGAGTAATAAAACAAATGAATAGTGGAATTACTCAATCATAGACAATATAAATTACTTTGTTGACGTTGATCTGCTTATTTGCGGCCGTAACACATTACTCTTTGGTAACACTGGGGGCGGTCGTTGTTGTGTTGCAAAGTCAAAAGTGATCGGATTTGTGTGCTGGTTATAACTGGCACCAGTACAAGTCCCGTTGAAAAATACTAAATCTTGCTTTAACTAAATACGTGGTCATCGTATAAATAGTAAAAATGAATCCTCTAGTTCAAGTGAGTACTTTATCTCAAAATTATAACAATTCATAATTAAATAAAGATGAAGTATTTATTAAGTGTCTAGTAATAGATTATTCTTGAAAATTGAAATGAAATGCTGTTGTTGCATATTATAAATAATTTACCACGCTTTATTTTTAATAAATATGCTATATTGCCTAGTGAATCCCTTGATGCTCCACACCAAGGTCCAAAGTCAACATAGTAATGCCTAGAGCGATTGGTTTCACTCATGTCTAAATTTTCATTGAAACTGAAAATACACACTTAATCTTCGTTTTTATACTTACAAGTATCGTACACTATAGGAATTTAAATTTATGTGTCTATAATTTAACCTTGGAATAAACTATAGGTTGTCTATACTGGAATAAGTACCCTAAGAATGTTGCATAATTGAAATAGTTGAAGTACTAATATTTTTTTGTAGTTACTTAATACCTATATATTTGTTATAAACTTAGCTGCTACTGCTGCCTGTGTGTAACCAACTTAACTGTTGTTGTTAACTGTTTATTTTGTGTTTTATTTTGTTTCTAAATTTACGTCTTTACTGAATATGGTGATTTTCTTATACACCCATTTGGCTTGAGGCCTGTGATATAATCTATTTTATTATTGCTGCGATTATGTAAAAGCCTGTGTTCTGGTAGGAACAGCCTACTTCCCTATATTCCCATTTATTTTATATGATTTTATTATAGCAGGTTGGTCTACAATTAGTTTGTACCGATTAATTTTGTTGTTGGAATATTGTTTCACGATAACATGATGTTATTTATTGCGCCACAGATTGCTGTAACCTATTCTTAAACAAATTGTCAATGTCCCTATGGTCAGTCTACAATTGGTAGATTTTGAAGGGTTGCAAAATCTTTATCTTCAAAGTCGGTGGCATGATAATTAGTTGTCAGGGACTTTCACATTATGTTTTTTTTATAGTAAGAGATTTAAGTGATTTTCTATATTGCTCGCAATCAAAAAGTACCTTTTACTTAAAAGTAGCAGATTTCCCAACCATGTGGTACAGAAATTTGTTTTTAAAAAGCAGGCCTTTCTGCAGCACCAGCACAAAACAGGGGTGTGATGATAAGCCTTAAAAAATGTTGCAGAAAAGTGTAATGCGCACATCATCTTTGTTTTTTTAATTCAATCTTTTTTCAATATTTTCTTTCAAGAGCACCTATACCAATAAGCCAAAGCTGAAATGTTTTGTGGCATTTATATATTTTTTATTAAATTTTTTTTCTAGCACTTTAATATCCATTTTCCATGTTTTTTTAATATGGTTGAGCATTAAATTACATGATTAGATATTTTTCTATTTATATTTGTAATGTTATTTTTGTCAACAGATTGCCCGTGCAAGCAGACCTATTTTCAGGTCCATTGCTACAACAACACCAGCTACATCGGCTGCCAAACCTATCCCAACTACAGGATTTTGCTTTGGTATGTACTTTGATGTTGGTTTTTTAAATTTTATCTTTGTTAAATATGTTTTAAGTTATCATAAGATTTCATACTGTTTTTAAAGGACAAGTTTGAAAGTCAAGTGATAAAAAGATTTGTATAAAACATTTAAGTATACATTATACCATAAAACATACCAACATCTATGACTGATACTGGTGTTTACCAGAATATTTGAGTCACTGTGAGTAGGTTATGTCCAAACAAAAACTCCTTTTTTTATATTAACTGTGTTGTGTGTCCCACTTATTTTTCTTCTTAATAATCTCAAGGGCTAAACGGATTGGATCTAAATTCCAGTGCCTCTTGGGACGACATAAATGAATCGATTTTAGATGAAGATGGACCATAATTGTCTTAGTCTCGAAATTTTTTGCTGAAATCTACTATATTAAAAGATAAATTCATCGTATTTTTATTTATATAACACATTTCAACAGAATTAAGCGATGAGCAGAAGGCATTACAAGACTTGGCCAGGAAATTTACCAGAGAAGAAATTATACCCATGGCTGTTCATTATGACAAAACTGGGGAATATCCTTGGCCCATCGTGAAGAAGGCTTGGGAAGTCGGACTAATGAATGGACACGTCCCTGAGCACTGCGGTAATGTTGTCAATCATAAATATATCAATTTAGCCATATTTATTTATAGTTCTTGGAGCGCCGGCGTCTTTTCGTAAAAATACGTGATAAAGACAATCTGTACTATCATATCCAAATATGATTTGGTAAACTACTTAAGTCATGATAACAAATATTATGATACTAAATGGACATTGTACTTTGGTTCTTGGACTTTTTAACTTACTTGATACTATGCTAGATTTCTATAATATAAAAATGGTTTAATAATAATTACAAAAAAAAGTTCAAAAAATTCTAACTTCACAGGGGGTATGAATCTAGGCGTATTCGAGGGTTGTGTTATCTGCGAGGAAATAGCCTATGGTTGCTCTGGGATGATGGCAGCCATTTACATAACCGAAGTTGGAGTGAGCAATATGGCTAGGCACTTAGTTCTTCTGTGCCTATAGATAATAAAAAATAATAATTCATAACTCTAAAGGCCGACTTAAATTTGTGACTACTGCACAGGAACTAAGTGTTAATAGCATTAAGTATAATTTTTTTGGGTATATAGGCGTTGCATGATAATGACGTGTGATTCTTCGTGAGCGTGACATTTTGTTTTTCGTTGAGGCGGGTCATTTTCCTTCTATGGTTCTCTTTACATTATAAGGTGTTTTTGTTATAATTAAACTGTGTTTAATTTTTAATAACTTTGTATGAGATCAACAGTTTGTTATTCATGAATTTAGTACCTGCCAAGAGGTAACCTTGTTCACTGAGTTATAACTTGCTTATAACAAAGAAAAGTCACTTCTATAGTTAGTTTCATTACTTTAGTATCAAAACTATTATTTTATTAACGTAGTAACATCATGATTGCATTTTTTTTTACTTTGCATGTTTTCATTCGATTCACTTAATTCAGCTCCCGCAAATGTTTTAGGATCCTATTTGACTAGTATCCTATTATCAAATAAGATGATCAAATTATTTTTCTACTATGTTATCGATGAACCTCTTAATAATAAAAACAGTGGTAAAATAATGACTGCGTTGACATTCAACTCACGGAGTTAGCATAAGTAATTCTAAAAATACACTAATGGATTTTCTCAAAAACGCGTCATACAAATAGCCTCAAAATTATGACGCCATGCCTTTGTTGTCAGTATGCATAGCAGAATTTTGTACTACAAATATATTATCAACTCAAGTTTTCATAGCAAAAGTTGCTAAAATTTGTATGTATTAGTTTTGAATTATTTCCATAATGCAGCTTTTCGTTGGTATTTTAACTATGGTGCAAAGTATTCTTCACCTCTTTATCTACACAAATACAACAACATCGTTAAGTCATTTGATGATTCAACTATAAGAAGGAAAACATACAAATATGTATGTAATTTTTTTCCAATTCATATAATTAAAAAATATAATTATTTGATTCATTAATTCAAAGTAACAATGAAAATATATATGTTTTTATGAAGGTTTTGATTTATGTAACAGTCAAATCTTTTATACAATTTCATTTCAACTTAATACTTGTAGATGCATAAATCACGCAACTAGGAATGTTAGAGAAATTTTTAAATCAACAAAATTAACAAGAAAATATAGATTTAACAATAAACAGTAAAAAGGAATGGAGATCTTTTAGTATGTGTATACAAATTTATTTAATTTAACTTCATTTAGCCACCAAGATCATTAATTATAGGTGTTCTGTAGTCGCGGATTTGGGTGAACCGCGATTTTTGCTATAAATATATCATCTTAAAAACGTAAAACGTAGATTTTAAATTTAAAAAGTGTGAAAGTTTAAATTTAATTCATATCCGTCAAATTTGAGAAGTCATAACCGTACCAGACGTTTTCAGGGGGTATGGGCGGTGTCGGAGTATTCGAAGAATGTCTTATCGCTGAAGAATTCGCGTTTGGGTGTACCGGCATTACGACAGCAATCGGCGGTACAAATCTGGGAGTGAGTTAACATAAAATGTTGGACGAGTAATGGTGTCCTTCGATATGCCGTGTACTTTTAGGGCGTCTTAATGAGAATCTATACTTGTATTTCTCTGTTGCATGGGGACACTGCTTTTAACTCTTGAAGAACATACATCAAATATTGCAAGCTTTTCATTACAAAATAAAAATCGATCACTCGCTTATTACTGTTTATATACTTCACTATTGTCTCTTCTATGGAATAACTGGAGAAAGACCATGTTGGGATAAAATTTTAATTGGAACGTCTCTTTTTCTATTTGTATATTGTGTTATTTTGCCTTAATCGTGGGTTCTGTGGTTTATGTTATTGTTGTCCTAAAGTACTGTATCCATATGCATATTTTTTATGCTTAGTAATATTTACTTAATAACCATGAAGGCTCCGTCGCGAATTTTCAGATCAATCCCTAGGAAAACAGCTCTTTGTATTTATAGTAAAGCTCGGTATAATTCTAAGGAGTAAAGCTCGGTATAATTCTAAGGAGTAAAGCTCGGTATAATTCTAAGGAGTAAAGCTCGGTATAATTCTAAAGAGTAAAACTCGGTATAATTCTAAGGAGTAAAGCTTTTAGGATGATCCAAGACTTGATTAATAATGAACTCAATGGTTTATTTATTTTTAATTCAAACGATCATCATAATGAATAATGATAAGAAATTATATTTAGTATCAAAATAATACCTTTTTGATCCAGAACTGGATTAATTATGAACTTATGTTTTAGTTATTTTTATTTTAATCGGTCATTATAATGAATAATGATAAATACCTAGGTATTATCAATATGTTTTTTATATACATAATAATAAACTTATGGTTAGTACTAGGAAAGTAATTGTTTATTCCATATGCTTTAAATTTTCGTTTTTTAATTACACATGTAGTTTAAGCGCCGTTGTTATAATTCAAGAAATAAATCATTTTTATTAAGTTTAAATAGGCTTTACGATACGAACAATATTACAGGAGGCATGGCGCTAGGTACTTTTGAAATGTGCCTTGTGTCGGAAGAGATTGCCTTTGGTTGTGCTGGCATGAAAGCTGCCATTTCAACAACAAACATTGCTGTAAGTTAACGGTGCCCGTTAAAAGTAATTAAAATAATAAGGAGTAATATATGTATATTATAAAAGATTAATTGAAATGGGAATGGAATCTGCTGTAACTTTCTTATATTAATTCGTCCTAAAAATCTGTTGCTTAAACATGCATATATATTTTAAATATCGAAAAATGCGATAATCGTAATACTACTACAATAAGTCAAAGCGAAGCAAAATTATGTCATGCATACATATTTTCTATAATATTTGTGCATCCATACTAATATTATTAATATGAAAGTTGTCTGTTAGTCCCACTTTCACGACAAATCGGAAAAACGAAGGGACGTGATTTTTTAAGTTAAGATAGTTGAATGAATGGAGAGTAACTTTTGAGTAAAGAGTGCAATTATAAACCCCCTGAAATGGAGTTTGTATGGTGCATACCGCAATTTTTAACGTAGAAAGCTAAACATTGGTATGCTAACTGCTTGTCACTAATAAAAATCTTACAGTTTTGCTTCGGAAATCGGTTCCCATAGTCTTAGGTAGTAA
>PQWD01005457.1:0-64120 GCA_019425675.1 Leucinodes orbonalis
AATAGCCGATAGAGAGGATAAAATTGTAAGATTTTTCACTTGCATGGAGAGAAAAAATATAAGATTTTTCACTTGCATACCTACTTGAATGCATTACATGTTGCAATATATTATGCATGTTTCTATAATATCATTATCTATTCATAATAAGTTTAAGCTCATTATATTTTTAATCAACAATGTATGTAAACTACAAATGTTGACAGACAGGACACACGTGTGTCTAGTTGGTGAAATCCCAAAATTTATATAACTTTTGTTTCGTCATCTGAAAACGCTAAGATTTTGACGTGTGTCCACATAAATTAAATCACTTTTATGTTTTTACCAACTGGACACACTCAGGATTTTTTTCGGAACAAAGGCACAGTCAGATTAATTGTTTTGGTCATTGAAACCAGCATCTGTTTACCGTGTACTAAATTATTTCAGTAAAATAATTGTTAAAAGTATATCGCGAATGGATTTATCTTTGGACTGTTGTAGTATTCAACAGCTTTCGGAAAAAATACTAGAAGAATATGTTAATGAAAGCCGTTTTTAGATACAACGCTTAGTTTACGAAATACTAATCGTCAAATTAATAATTTTTAGAAAATTTAAATACTTTCCTTTGAGCTGTCTCCTATTAGTTAACTAAAATGCCTGAAATAAAAAAAATTAAAAGTAAACCAAAAACCCGACTTCTAATAATACCTATTAAAATGGTAAAACAAGCCCTGCCATATAATGCAAACATTATAAACTTTTCATGGAATCGCAGGCGGGAGACAGATCTTCAATACATTTTTAAGGCTGAACTAAATAATTACCTAATCTATACTAATACTAGCTTTTGCCCGCGGCTTCGCTCGCATCAAATTCGGGATAACACGGTACTTTCATTTATCACTATACATAGGATTCCCCTCCCTCCAACTTTAAAGGTTTCGGGTCAATTTCAGAATTTTTATTAGCAAAAATATGTTATAGTGAGCTTACCTTAAAAGATAGACATATGCTCTCGCGGACTTTTTTATAGACCTTTAAAAGGAGAACAATACTCTCATACAGGACTTTTGTGTAACTTGTGTGTTTGTTTGTTTGAACGCGTTTATCTCGGGAACTACTGGTTCGATTTGAAAAATTCTTTCCGTGTTAGATAGCTTATTTATCGAGGAAGGCTATAAGCTATATATCATCACGCTACGAGTAATAGAAGCGGAGCAGCAATGAAGAATGTTTCAAAATCGGGGTATTTTTCATACTTGGAGCTTCCGCTGCGTACGCTGAGTAAACAGTTAAAGTTTCACAAAAGTTCATGTATGAGAGTATTGTTTTCCTTTTAAAGGTCTATAAAAAGTCCGCGACAGCATGTCTATCTTTTAAGGTTAGCTCACTATAACATATTTTTGCTAAAAAAAAATCTGAAATTGACCCGAAACCTTAAAGTTGGAGGGAGGGGAAAATCCTATGTATAGTGATAAATGTAAGTACCGTGTTATCCCGAATTTAATGCGAGCGAAGCCGCGGGCAAAATCTAGTGTACCTATATGTTAGCTAATTTAAGTAGTGTCATTATTGAAATAAATATTGTTGTCATTTGTCTTCGCCTGCAATACCATGAAAAGTTAACCACCAGGTAGCGAACTGACCGTACTATTCACTTCACGACTTGTATTTCGTGTAAATACACACATACATGATACGTATGAAGTATCATAAATATAGAGATTTAGATAATATGTTGTTTCTATTATTACCTATGACTTCTACTATGATCCTCATGTAACTTTAATGATAAAAAATGGTGCAAAATAATAAGTCAAATACCAAAGATCTACGTGTATTAAATCTACAAAATAAATGTTACCATTTAACCTAAATCAACTCCTAAACAGTCTTATTGATCCACGGTAATACTGTATTTAACCACAAAGAGAACCTCGCTGCGGTTAACCGACTGTTAGGTATTAACGTTGATTAAGTTAGCTAGGGATGCGAACAGGTATTGGTCACAAATTATTAAAAGTGAGCCCTGTCATATTCCGCAAAATATGATTTTTACTACAAGAAATCAAAATCGAATGATAATATATTAATTATGTTCTATAATGTTCATTTATACAACATAACTATAATCAAGCCAGAAGCATTCATATTCCACTGCAGGACACAAGCTACTTACATAACAAGTATAGCTTTAGGGAGATTATGTGAATTTACCATTTTATAATAGTCGCTGGGACCAAGGGCTTAATACATCTCCCGAAATGAACGAGGACTTAGATAATATTTTGCGATCACCCATTCGATAACCGACCACTACTACAGTTGTTTAAATGATCAATAAATAACAGCAGGCAGTAACCGCTATACTATCGAGTATTGAAATTCGGTTCAACTTGGAATCATACTATTTATTTTATTTGTTTTAATAATCAACTGCCTTTAATTACCTATAAACGTTTACATATCTACATCCTGCGTTTATAATGCGTACAAATACCTAATAATAAATAGAAAATCTTTGCATTTCTCTTTGCCTCTCTACTCTGAATATTTAAACGTAATCCCAATTACACAACGCAAAGGTTATGTGTAGGATAAATGAGGACACCCCAATTAGCCAAGATGCTTTCGGTTCATGCGTAAGTTACATGATACATTAATAGATGTTTAGCAAATAAAGAGATATTTTCGAACCGATGAAAAATTATATGTTGTACAATGAAATACAAAGATTGAATTACCTATTTCTTTTATCGTCACATAAAACATGTTTAATTGCATTTTATTTTATATTGTGTCTAGCATCTTATCTAACTAAGGTCAAATGTTTACGTACCTATTTATCAGTACATAATATATGTTTTGTTCCCTTAAGGAGCTATTTTTCGTACGTCAATCAATATTAAATTGTCATTTATACTTAATTAACTATGCTTCATTTAGATTTGATTTCACTGATCTAAATTATAAATGATACTGACTTAATGCCAATACCTAATTGCGTTATTTATAATAGTTGGACATCATTTATGTATTGTGTCTATCATCACATCATTTATCATCATCAACTCATTTTAACGGCCCACCGATAGGCATGAGCCTACCCAATAAAGGTGATTAGACCCTAAGGCATTGATCGACTAATCGACAATCAAAAGTTGAGTCAGAATCACACACTTGGACGGAGTGCAATACAGTGACATTAGGTTGTGTCCAAAACGATTGGCAGTTACACTTAATTTTAGACTTAGTAATAGAATTTTTCGCATTACTATAAATCATCTTTAATTACGGAGTTAATTACGGAGCATTAGGATCTGTTATTAATACGTATTTTGTTTATCTGTTTAAAATGTTTGGCAAAGACGAAGTTCTTCACTAAGTGATTTACCGAAGTTTTGCATCGACAAAGAACCTATTACAACAAAGGAAATTTTCTTTGGTGCAAAGACTCATGTAGAATTTTGTTTTGTCATACAAAATATATTTAAAAATATGTTTGATAATTTTCGTAGGTTGGGATTCATTATTTAAGACCAATAGGAAAATAACTATGTTGGTTCTGCCCATGTTCTGCCATTAAAAACATAAGTGAGCGTTAGCCTAAAGTATTCCACGCGGACGAAGTCGCGCGCAAAAGTAGTAGTATAATACATATTCTTGTAACAATAATTTCTTCTACAACCTAGTGCAGTTTACTACTGAAATCATCATTTCAATCATTACAAACATTTTGTTACATCAACACATCTAACGGCTCAAGCTATTTTAATTAAAATTGGCATAGAGTGAACTGTCACCCTGTATCTGTTTGTATTTGTTTTGGAGGGAGGATTCCTAACTTTTGTGACGTGACATTTATTCATTTAAGTATATAATCACAATCATCTTGTAAGAAAAGTGCACAATAAATTGTAACATGGGCAGTTGGAAGTGCTTAGTTACAAACGAACCTTTTCAAGGTGTATGTCAGTTTATGAGAACAATCAATAGGTACATCTTCTATACATATAAATAAAATTGTAATATTGAAATAACAGTTTTTTACTTTATGCATATGGATTTAATATGTACGAAGCAGAACACCAAATATATATATATGTAATAAATGTTTATATGTCTGTCCGTCCGTTTGTTTCAGGTAATGTGTCGTCATTATATTTGTTATTATACTCGCGACCAAATCAACTTGGAACTTCGTTCAGAAATCAAAGTCTGCCAAGTACGAGTTGGACTCGCCCATGAAGGCTTCCGTAGCAGCAAGTAACATAAAAAAAACAATTATTATTAACTTAGGACTCTAATACACATTTAATTATGAGAAAATAGTGGTTAACCGTTTATGACAAATATAATAAACTACTAACTAGATATCGTTCGAATCAAATATCGTTGTTAGTTTTTTATGGTAATATACATGATATATTTTTAATTAATTTTATCGATTTCATATTTTTGAAGTACGAGGGGCGAAGGAATAGTTTTACTCGCACAAACTATTTACTTATGCAATTTATAAAAAATATATTAGAATCCTCAATATCATTTTTTAAGACCTATTGATTGATACCCCACACGGGTGGGTTTGATGAAAAAATATTTGGCGGCTGGTTTTTGGTCTTTCATGAAACGTCCCCGTCTTTTGGAAACGTCTGTATATTCAGGAGACTGCAGACCGGCTCTGGTCTGGGCAGATTTTGATTTGATTGGCCACGTTCTGATAGCAAAAAATATATGTAAATTGACAAATTCTTCACGTCCATATATAGGGTTTACGTTAATGCCATCCTGCCGTCCACTAGCTTAACCCGTTGACAGCCAGGAATCCAGACAATATGGGTAAATCTATTGTTTGTGACGCTTTAAAGCGTCTCTGGCGGTCAAAGGGTTAAACACTGTTAAGTGCCGAGCACAATTTTTCGATATAAAACAGAAAAACCCTGTCTAATGGAAAACAACACCCGATTGGGCATCTCTTATATTGTAACGTCACTAGTGTGCATAATCGTGCACAATTTGAAATACTTATCAGCCGAAATAAAAATTGTGCTCGTCAGCTAACCGCGTGTTCGCGAGTGGACGGCAGCATCAGAAATATAATTTCAATACCACTACTCTTTCTGCGGGTACCGCAAAAGTTGGCTTCCGGGCAAAACAGCAGAGCACGACTTGCAGCGCTCTTTCATTCACGTAATCTAAATAGGTACTGCTGTTCAACTGTTCAATCCGCATGCCAAACATGGAGGTTATGGCAGTTTTGCAATTATCTCCACGCTTGGCGGGCGGCCGGAACCGTAGTGAAAATAGACCTTACGTCCACCAGTGGGCTGTTAAAGAAGGGCTGTCAATTTGGTTGCTCGCGACTTTGTGAGAAATTAGGATTACGCTCCGACCACCTAGGCATTATATTACCGTGGCCTAGGCGTCCGTCCCCTTGAAGGGGGGAAGTTTTTTGTGTTAGTATAAATAACTTAATTAATAATTCTAACTATTCTGTTTTTAACTTCAAAATTATTCATTACAAATGGTCCAGATTGCTTGGGGAATGAGAAAACAATATTCGGTGTGTTATTTATCCATAACTTACTGCGAAGTTGTGAAGTCCCAAATATTTTCCAGTTCCTGCATAAACAGTAGCATTTACATACTTGTGTTGTGTTAGGAAATATTAAAATGTATGAACATTATAACTTATCTTTTGATTCAGTACTAACCAACTTAATGACTATTGACACCATAAATTTTGTATGTAAACGTACCTCTGTATGTAAAGTGTAGTAGAACTAACGGTAAACTACTAAAATCATTGGTCAAATTGTCCTTACTCCGCTCCGGCTTGATAATCAGTCTATTCTATAATATGGGGTAGCCAGGAAATACAATTCTTTGAAAGTGCTCTGGATCGACCCAAAAATATACTCAATTTTTTTACAGCTATATTTTGAAAATTATTATAAATACATACAGTTACTCCAGAAGTATTGTGATTGATTTGTGCGATACATTTACAAAATATAAAGACTTACTGACATTGTGGCTTACACATCACATATTGGGAATATTCAAGATATTATACGTTCCCTTTTATACATATCTGTGAATGTGATACTTTAAGTACGCTTTGGTTGACAGAGGTGTGCTTAACTTAAGGGGGATGTTGACTGTGCCTTTGATGTTGAGTACTTTGTTTTACCTCGCTTTAATACTCATTTATTTATTTGTAATATTTTATGAATATTCATTGCAATTATATTCTTACGTTTTTTCAAACCAATGGTTTGGATTAATAAATCGCGTAAATATATGTAAGTACTTAAAATTTGAACTTGACTCAACATTTCATAACAGATAGATTTGAAATAATGAACGTTACCTGTAACTGACGTGTTTATATTAAATACACGCATAAATAAGTTAACATTACATATAAAAGGTTTTTGTATCAGATTAGTATCATATTTTATTTAGCAGTCAATCACGGCGGACGGGCTTGCCAATCTCGAGGGATTAGGTACTGGTCGTCGAATCTCGTCAGTATTGTTTCAGCATACAATAATAGGATTGCGTATACCATAATCTATCTGATTGTATGATTTCCATTAAAATAGAAATCCTGGAAAATGTAAAATAAAAGAGCTCTGTAAAACCTTTTATTTGTGTCTGTAATCAATATCCAGATTAATTATCCGTATATTATACCAATAAATATAAAAAGTAAATCAATTAATTTCGATAAAAAATTTCGATTGATGATACAGATAAGAAAGATCTATTGCCACAAATATGGTTTTATTTTTTAAAATGTCCAAAAGCCTTTTGTGCGATCGTAAAAAAGATATATGATAAACGAATATCGAGCCAATTTTGTAAGTCTGACACTTGAAAGACGGATGATGCCGTAGGCAAGTTACTTTTACTTTACAGAGACATCCAGTGAATTTGATAAATCTAAAGTCTCGAATTATATGGCTTTGCTTTTCCATAAAATTGACGTCCCTGGGGCTTCTACCCTTGTAAACAAACTACGGCAGTGTCTTCTAATAACGTCAGACCCAATGTAGGAGTCTATATATTTCCGCAGTTTCTGTAACACAAATGTTACTTGGTAGCATATATATTTAAATAGCTACAGTTTTATAAACATATATTATTCGTATTATCTATCTGTCCGCGTAAGAACCTTGTTATAAAAAAAATTTTCTTTTTCAGATAATATTGAACTCTATGAATTTGATTCGGTCCATCCATAAGTCACTGAACGGATAATAAGGTGAGCTTCTCTCTCTCTCTCTTCAACCTATCGCAGTCCACTGCTGGACATAGGTATCCCCCATTTTGCGCCAGACATCCCGGTCCGCCGCTTTTTTCATCCAGCTTCCACCAGCGACCTTTCGCAAGTCGTCGGTCCATCGGGCCGGAGGGCGTCCTACGCTACGCTTGCCAAGACGCGGTCTCCACTCCAGAACTCGTCTGCTCCAACGGCCATCGGTTCTGCGACATACGTGACCCGCCCACTGCCACTTCAACTTGCTGATCCGGCGGGCTATGTTGGTAACTTTAGTTCTCTTACGGATTAAATCATTTCTGATCTTATCCAAAATGATTTAATAAAACGATAAGAGAGACTCCAAGCATAGCTCGCTCCATTGCGCGTTGAGTGACTTTGAACTTGTGAACCAATCCCGCGGTCATCATAGGATCTTCATTGGGGACAAAATACGCAATTATAATAAATAAATAAATATCCACTGATATACAAACAGCGTCATCTAACCCCAAACTAAGCATTAACCTGTAATATGGGTTACAACGGATAAACATACCTTATACTGTTTTTATAATACTCGTAAAAAGGCGAAAGTTAACGTTAAAATTAGCAAGTTGAAATCAAATTTAGCAATCAGTCATTTTTTACACATTTCCGTTGGTTCTCAAACTTGACGAGGACTGCTATTTTTCTTTTCCTGAGAGATATGTAGAAGTTTTTACTTTTCTAACGTAGTATGTAATGCTGAATGTGCATTTCATGAGATAGTTAAATGCTGTGTGAAAATTATAAAAGCCGAAAAACCGATACAACTTTAAATTAAGTGATTTCAGTTGACTGAAAACTATATTAATCTAATTATGATAACTAATCCTAATAACTGAAACCGTTATATGTTAGAACATACATCACTTAAGAAAACTATGAAGATAAATAATACTTCCTCGTTTTCGTTAGACTGCTACATAAATAGATCCAAGCCTACGCTGCTAGCGCGTGTTATATTCTATTGAATTGGATCTAATCAATGGATTGGACTTTAGCAATCTGTTTATATGACATAGCAAGAAAAGCCATAAATTATGTGGACGGACCAAGGGTATCGACACCGAATGGGACGAAATTATATTTGAAGCCTAACTCCTGTATTTGGATGCTTTGGCTTTTTCGACCGCTTCACAGGCCGCACCAGCTCTGTTGTTGGTTCCATGTAGATGGGAAGGGATCAGTGTGTCTGCTGAACATGTTGCATCCCATCTTCCTTGAAGTCAAACTTATACCGTCTTTTTATACATATAAAGATTAAATAATATACATTTATTTGGGTAAAGTAATAATATGAACGCTGTTAAATAAGATCCGCAAACAAACCAGGATCCACCATATGTTTCAAAGCTACTTATCTTTCTATACGAAGGAAGACCTAGATAAACATATTTTTTCGTGAAAATGTTGGTAGCTGGTTCGATTATTTTAAAGTTAATGCAAATGTCTTAAAGTAGAGCTCAGGTATAAAGAGTAACTTATCTAAGAACAGGCGTGGGTCTCGACCGGCGCACTCAAACAGAATCTCTGATGTTTGTGATGGCCACATACTTATATGTTCAGAAGTCAGCGCGTATAATATCTACTATAAAACACATACAGGTAGTTGAAATTTGATCTGAGCCCTCACTCAATTTTAAAATCTTACTTAGATTATCTAACTTTACAGAGAGGTTTACCGTGTATATAAAATAGAAATGTTCACGAAATTTAAATGTTTTAAAATGTATTTTCTCCTATCTCGCATATACAGGTTG
Organism: Leucinodes orbonalis; assembly: GCA_019425675.1. Taxonomy (NCBI): domain Eukaryota; kingdom Metazoa; phylum Arthropoda; class Insecta; order Lepidoptera; family Crambidae; genus Leucinodes; species Leucinodes orbonalis. The sequence continues at coordinate 9,061 of PQWD01005457.1, forward strand.
ATATTTGTCACAACTATTATTTATCAATTGCGGCTTGGATGCATAGTTGGTTCTTTCAAGTATAAAATACTCTTAACATGTGGTTATCATATTTAATTATGAATTTATGTTAATCCATTCGCTACAATATTTATTTTCGATTTATTAGGATATCTTCATTCGACGATCCATTTGATGTAATGGTTGAGGTTGATTGGACACTATCATCGGCTACTACACCAAGGGTTCCGGGTTCGATCCTCGGGCGGAACAAACATTTGTGTGCATGAACATATCTGTTTGTATTGGTCTAGGTGTTTTTATGTATACTTAATATGTATGCATTTACAAAAAATTTATAAGTATTTTATTAAGTTCCCTCAACCAAGCTCCTCGCACGATATGTATGCATAAAAAATATTTTTTTATCTATCATTGACCCCGTTAAGTATAATAACTTATGTACCTATCATAAAATGTAAATATGTTTCTTCCATTTGAAAGAACAGTTTTATCGGGGATTTTATTTTTATTTATTGGTCTACTTACATTATACCTTAATTTAACATATAATTTTTCATGATAAAAAAACTTTTTCCATTTTTGTTTCGATTAAACAAGATGTCATGATTTATATTGTCATATCAACTGCTGCATGAAGTATGCAATCAATGAGGGTGAGTAATAAACTCCAATCTCTCTTCAGTCTGTTACGTCATACTGGCGGAATATTTATTGACCCGAAATATATTTTACAGCAATATTACCATGATATATAAATCGCTTGGGGACTATATTATCACATATTTACAAAGTAAATGCACGTGTGTTCGTAATCTATGAACAGCCGTTGCAGATTCCTAGCGCGCCCTCAACCGCCATATTTATTAATACAGCGCTGACGCTCATTTTTCAGCAAGTGATTTAAGCTTAAAACGAGGAAGCGGTCTTGTCGCCTCTCAAGCTTTATCTTACATTTCTACTACTCCACGCTGAAGTGATGTGTCTTTCGCGTGGCGCATAAAAGCGATCCATTTATCACACAGATTTTTTCGTTAAGTAAAATATGCAAGCAATAAAATTGTTGCGTATGGTTATAGATAATTTCGCGTACCTACTTAAGCACAAGTAATTTTACAAACTTTGAACCTTCATTTAATGAGGTTCAGGACTATTTATGCGGATACCTAACGTTTTTCTTTTAGCATAGCAAGTACAGTTCCAGACTGAAGTATCAGACAAGTTTATAAGTTTGTAAATTACAATAACTATTCTACTGAGTTCGTACATAATCAACTAATATAAAGTTGTTTTTTAAAGAAGCTAGTATAAAGTTTTTAAGCTTTAAGCAGAAACAACTTGGAACTTAATTTCAAGCACTTCGAACAAGATTTCACGCGACCACGATTTATTTAGCAGATGTAATATTTTGACTGACTTGCGTTGGCTGCAGTTTGTTATTAACCTAGTCGAGTTGGCAATTGACCTCAATTTCTCAATATTTCCGAGGCTCGGTTCCACTCGATATAGCAACATGCAGCTTGATTCCGGGAATATTAAGAGTATCAGAGGGATCGTATCATATTTCGGTTGCCCGACTTTAACTACGCGGGAGATAGACGTGCGGCCGCTTTCCGGAAATTGGAAGCATGACATTGCATTGACACAGTTCTGCTGGCATACCTGGTGGGGATTCGGGTGGAACACGTGACCTTTCGAAATTTTGCTCATAGTCATCGATCCACACAACATTTACCAAAGAAATGTGTGTGCTACAAATAGGTACTATGTAGCATGACTAGATATATTTGTTCTTGTCTCCTGCTATTATTTAATATTTATAATATAATCAGTCACTAAATACTAAATAGTATTGATATCTATAGCGTAAACAAGACAATTCCTTTTAAAGAAAATGTAAGCCTGAAATACATACTCGTACTCAAATACCCACATGCACACCATTAAATTTTAATGTACGATGAAAGAACGAGTAATTTTCATCCTCATCTGAGGATGGATCTGATCTGATAGAGGCCCACCTAGCCAAACCTCATACAATCTACTAGTAACTTGTTAATATGGGTTTATACTTTAAACTTTCAACCCTCAGTCCCTAAAAAAAAAGATTTGCCTAAAGGTTTCCACTCGACCATCAGCGCAATGGAGTACAATAGGAAGTTCGTATTGTACTCCATATGAACCCCATAAATGTATTTACTTATAAGTCGTTAAGGTATAAGGAATATATTTAAATAAAAATTGTTATCATTTAACAAAAGTTGGTAAATTTTAAATGCACCTTCTCCCATTTCCAAGTCCATTCCGAAGCGTACGTACAGATGCTTGTTTTGTTCCTACGTAGCATTGTCTGTAAGCGCATGTTTAATGCGATGGGCGGGTTTCGGAGGTGTGAGGTAATGTATTACCTAATCCAAATTCTAGTACCTATAAACAGAAATAGGTACGACGGACACGAATTTATACGTATCTACACGATATTATTAAGTTGAATAATTTACTGATTTTTATTATTAGTGATTATGTAAAGAATAATAATATAGAAGGACAAACTTCGTGTTTGAAACACTTTCAAACTATTACACATCTATGTACTAACCAATCTATGAGTACAAAATCGTCCTGCTGGACATCGAACGTCAGTCCATTGCGCAGATGTAAACGTGACATGATATGATACGAGGTCTCAAATCCATAGTGTTTCCTTGAACATCGTTTTTTTTTCTGCTTTTTCTAGGCAAACTGATTTATCTACACTAAGTTTAACTTTTCATGGTAACATGACATGTTTTGTTTAATTGATAAAGTACATAAGATAAAAAATAATACTACATACCTAATTAAGAATTATGAATTATGCTGTAAACGGTACCTAATGTAATATCACCGGATCATCTAAAATGCAAAGTCATATCATGAAACTCCACAAGAAAACTCTTGGTATTACGGTAATAAAAGATTTTTGTTGTTTCTTTTTACTCTGGTGTGACATGACTACATGAGATACTTTTATTTTACTTTATTGGTAATGCTTTTATTTATTTATTTATGTTTTTGCGTTCAATTCAAACTGAAATGTTTACATGTGTCATTCTCTAAATAACATGGGGAATGGGTTTTGAATTGCCTATTCATGTCGGGCTGCATCTGCCCGAACTGAAACGGCCAAGGGTACTAATGTTAGGCGGAAACGTAGTGGGCGAGTCGATAAGATGGTCGATAAGCAAACGTCATCATGTGGTTGCTAGTTCTGTTGTAATAGTCGACAGAGTAGCTTATAATTTATTGTTGAAAACTTTTGAAAAGTAAAAGAACAATGACGTGATTTCTCTTCAACTTATTTACGGGCTCGACCATGGAATAAGATTTTTTACACATATGCTTTAAGACATACAATTCAAATTCCATAATTTTTATTTTATTGATATTAGCTATGAAAAAGGGAGGAAATTTCACGAACCCGGATTACATTAGTGTCATTTAAGAAAACTTGTTCGATGCAAGTTTTATCCCAAAAATAACTACTAAAATAATGTATGAGACCTAAGTATATTTTGAAACTTAAACTGTTTCTACTAGCGGGCAAGGCCTTTCTCAATGACAAAATCTGGGCAAAGCAAGTACGGTGTGTGTTGGCAGGTCAGAGATTTGTTAGCTTTTTGGCAGGATGTACTACAAGGTGAGGTTGGCTGAGATTCGAAATTTCGTACGTACCGACCCCATAGAATACGAATACTTATGGAAATAGGCACTTACCTTGATGTTCACATACGTTGTGTTCATAAACAATCTTATTTATAGCAATTATAGCTGAAGTGAAGTGCAAATTAAATGTGAAATATGGCAGCGCGGTATGGCTACATTCGCGACAGAAACCCTCGTTTTCTTATCGAGTAGCACCGACGGGGCTAAACGAGCAACTCCCTTCCGGCTCCGATAGAAAATAACATTTCAACTCGTTGCAAAATTCATAAGAACATTTTACGCTTGTCTTAAAGTTTGGCGTTCACTTGTACTCGAATATTTATATTCTTAGTTAATAGCGGCACTATATGACCGCTGGGTCTTTATATAAAATTTAATTCATATTTCGTGTTTGTCTTTTTTTTTACTGTAGCTATACCTACACTAACAATAAAATGCATTATAGGAGCATAACATAAATGCATTCGAACAGCTAATTATTCTGTACATACCGGCCTAATTATTTAAGTAAGACATTTCAATTTTCTTTGAAAGTTTATTTAAAATCCACATAAAGCACAAAACTTATAAATAATAAGAAGGAGTTTTTTGAGCAAACATAATTAAAAATTATTGTTTTGTAAGAAAAAAATATTTTTGAGTTGAACCCATGCAGCTCCCTCTACAACATCGGTCTTTCGATCGCCGATTTAATGTGGAAACTTTGCGGGTCTCTTTCTTTCGAAAGGTTTCAATAAATGAATGTGAATAAATAAATATCAACTAACATTTACACAGCGCCATCTAGGCCCCAACTAAACATTGAGCCTGTAATATATATGGCTACTAAACAACGTATAAATATACTTATATACAGGGACGTAGCGCGGTCTAACATAGGCGCAAGCGAAATGCCTTTGCGAGACCCTTTAACAGTATGTTTAACTAAAACAACCGTCCGTTGAGTATCTTTGAATCATTCTTCCCAAGTGAGTTCGAGCCCGTCTTGCCCACGCCTTGCTACGCCACTGCTTATACTCGTATACTCTTCAACTTTATAATATTAGTATGGATAAGAAATATAATAAATCTTGATTCCGTATATTAGTTATTAAGGTTTTCCTATATATTGAAATTCTTGAGGAACTTATAATATACGAGTTCGAAATCGAGACATTGGAATCGTATGTATAGCGTTTGACATGGTCACTTTTTTAATGTTTTGTACTACATGAAAAGTGTGTCTCTAGATAGCTTTTGCTGCCCAAGACAACTCACTTATTGAGCTGCTAAGAAAATTAAAAGACGATTCCCAGCGGACCAGCAGCCAGTCTTACGAATAACTAACACAATGGCCAACATTGCATTCATTTAATGAATCACATTTTGATTGAAGACAATCAGATTATGTTTTGTAATTAAAGTGGAAACTGCCAGTCTATAAAACCATCAGAATCCCCATTTATATCGGTCGCCTTGATTTCGCCTTGATTACAAATTTTAAGACCATTTAAAAGACAGTCCGTTTAATACGACAAATAAATCTTTAGTACCTATCCACTTTTTATTTGCATTTAAGGTGTACGTCTTTGATCGTGTGATAGCATTTGATGAGTTGATCAAGATAGAGAAAGACGAGGTTAGCGTGCTGACCCGAATTACTTGCACAAAAGGAAAACAAAATTGCCGCGGCGTCGTCCAAAGATTGGTTTCGCTAAAAATCGGATTATACTAAATTGGTTCATAATTACGACCTTGTTACTTCAAAGTTATTTGCTGAAAAAATTCAATGATGTAAATAATTCCAAAGGATAGCTGGGTTTACATCCATAAAAGTATTTTTCCTAAATGCTAATACCCATACAAATTTAGGCTTCATCATAATAGGATACATATCCTTAAACCCCATATAAATGTCGAAAATAGTTGCTTAAACTTATAAACGAACCCAAAAGCTCTCTTTTTTTCTATTCGTTTATCGCTGGTAAACTTGATATATACTTACTGACCTGACAGAATAGCCTTCATTGCTGAGTAAGTTTATAGCGATCTTTCTTCTTTGGTTTGATTTCATGTTTTTAGTTTATTTATTGCACGTTTAAATCAATTTTGTATTCAGTTTTGTCAAGATAAAGTCAACTTAAACAAAACAATCATATGAATGTCCCATTGTAGTTCGGCAACGCTTAGCGGGACGTGTATTACATACGTTTATATAAACTATAGAAATGCTAAAACAACGCCCCGCTTTGGAGGTTCAATATGTGAATTTTGTTCAGAGTGCAGAAATGAAATAAAACTGACAAAAGCTTTTGGAAAAATACCGAGTACATTTTCAGTTCGATGTGGTATTTTTTTACTTTAACTTCCAATGAAATACCTGAACTTCAAATATTAGTAATTCTTACTTATATTAAATATGTTTGTGTTATATGCATACATAAACATAGTATTTAAATTATTATACCTATTTGGAACTTACTATTAACCTTACTTTATTTCATTATAATTTATGTCGGTATCACCTTTTCTGCCTTCAATATTTTGATTTAGTCTTAAATATATGTACATGTAAGCTACGGTTGCTGAATCACTCATACGCATAACAGTGAAATAAAATTGGTAATTCCAGCATTTAAGAAATTATTTATAAAAATAAGTTTCGTTTTCTCTATAAAATATACTTATAGTATTAACAGTTAGCAAATAAGCATTATCAAGTAAAATCATGTGCGGAAAATTGCAAGTATTCATTAAACGTGTGTTTATAAATGCAATATCGGGTCAAGGGTCATATTTATACGATATTACCGAGTGATTAGCTAAAGTCTAGGCAGACGTAATAGGGGGAGGCACGCGAACTGAGTTCGCCGGTCGCCTCGTAGCCTACGTGTGCTACGACTACAACCAAACGGTGTAGAATCATCTATTTGTAGGTGTTCTAAACTTTAGCTTTTTGGTTCCTAGAACTATTTTTACGAAATAATAAGATGCAGCCTTATTTTAATTTTTTAATTTAATTTTTTTATAAGCTCACATGTGAAAATATAAAAAACTGGATGCCTAATTAGGCAAGCATTTAATCTGCCGAACTGATTTATTTTGATATTACTCCAGGTTTAAGAGGATTAACTCCAGGAAATTCCTGGAGTTAATATCATAAATTGCGTTACGTAATACTTGAACACTTTCCGATCAAATAACGTTATAGAGCTATGTACAAATTATAAAGGCACTTGTTCAGCACTGTGCGATGACCAGATGCTCTACTGTCTTTTCCCTCTCCTTTTGTAAAGCAATGCATTCGTTGCCTTCGATGCTCCTTTGCAATTACGAGTATCTATGCGTGGTGGTATCATTTACCATCATGTGAACCAGCTACTCGTTTGCCTACCGATCGAAAAAAACAACATAATTGATTTGAAACATCAATGAGAAGACGCATTTTTAATGATCGGAGTTTTGAATATAATAATTTCAGCAAAAAATTTTCACAAAAGATACTTGTCGGTATTTTGAGCGTATCGTTTACGCGCTTCGTTAATTTTTCGTTTCATACACGAAGAAAACTTTGGAAGCTATTATTAAATTGAAAACATATCCAATTATAACATACTTGTGCATTTGCCAGATTCAAAGTTTTAATATGTGGGCATTAGAAAGTTGGGAAAGTCAAGTTCGAGCCGCGTTATTACCCGGCCGCCCGCGCCAACTTTGGGAATCGTTACAGGACGGGACCAGTGTAAACAACCCTTTGGAACCACGCCCTGGAGGGATCATTTCTATTAGTTAACACGTATCTTTAAAGTACCGTATAGTATCAACGGATGGGGTAAGTGACCGCGTAATTTTACCCGGATTCGGTTTCGCAAATTCAATTCACCCACATTAGAAATAGTAAATTTTTATCGTAATATTGGGATCAGGTAAACAGGCGATATGTACTAACATTTTTGTTTCATAGGTGCAACAAAAAGTACAAACAACAAATACTTTGCTTTCTGCTAAACTGTGCAACAATTTGTCGGCATATCTATGCACATTATATAATATTGTAACCTCAGCCTATTTTGATTACTCCGAGATAAAGTATCAAAGCACTGTAGAGAAACTACAGAGGCTTTCTTTTTTTTCATTGGATAGTGAACAACAAATGTTACACTAATTTGCGTTTAATGTTATAAAGAAAATAGAACATGAACATTATAGTACATAGAATGTAGTACCTCCGACAAAATGAGCGCTTGTATGTATTCAAAGCTGTAAAGCTTTTCAAATATGACGCTGGCTACAGCGCAAGAAGACAAACCAATGTTACACTAATTTGCGTTTAATGTTATATAGAAAATATAATATAATGTACTATAATGTTCATGTTCTATGAACATTATAGTACATAGAATGTAGTACCTCCGACAAAATGAGCGCTTGTATGTATTCAAAGTTGTAAAGCTTTTCAAATATGACGGAGCTAGCTAGTAGAGCGCAAGAAGGCAAACGAGAAAAGATTAAAAAATAACGGCAAAGCGACGCTCCGTTGATATGACATGAAAACCCTTTGATGTTGGCAAAAACAGGCGCTGATTTGACAACATCACTCGCTTTTGACCCGTGCCGCCAACCAAATGAGTCACACTATCGATGTGTTATTTATTAGGTACCGTTCGTGCTGATTTGATTAAGTAATTTATTTAAGGACAACCTACATCATGAAATTTATTTTCATTTGCATGTTAAAGTAGGATGACATAATGTACTTATAATGACGTAAAATAATACATACTCGTAGATGCCAACATCGTCTGCGTGAGCCAAGTCTTGCACTTACCTACTAAGCCGTTTCAATAAATTTATCCATGATGTTTTTTTGTTTTAAATTCATCCATCCATCCATTCATTAGGAAATATTGAACTTAAAAAGGATTTAAAAATATATAATTAAATAATAAACATCGAACCCGACTGCTAAAATACTGATAGTGGAAAAACAAACTCTACCATATATTACAAACATTATACACTTTTCGTGGTTTTGCAGACGTAGACAAATTTTCAACAACGTTTCGAGACATAACATAAAATTGTACCTAAATAGTAAGCTAGTATATGTAGTGAAATTAAATAAATAATGTTGTCATTAGTTTATCTCCCGCCTTCAAAACCTTTACAATGTTTGCATTATATGGTAGAGCTTGTTTTTCCATTTTCAGTAAGTATTTTTAGCAGTCGGGTTTTTTGCTATAAATATTAACGGCGGCAAAACACAGTTCATAATCTGATTATTTATGGTTTTGATTATTTTTATTTATTTATTTAATTCTTTATTGTACACTGAAATACACAAAAAAAAAACCAAAAAATTGATTCTATATTTACTCTTAGCGAAAAATCAAGACAGTGTTAAAGCTATTCGAAGAGCTTTTCACCGCACTACTTTAGTGGACTCGTAAATGTCAAAACAAAGTAAATTATCTTTAAGACACTTAAAAAGGCGAAACGAAGTTTTTATTAGTTTAGCACAAAGGCTTAGCTCCTGAAACCTGTTCACGCAACAGATTTTAATTGTTTTGTTTCCAAACGTCCCTGTAGTGTTTTACCAATACAAAGCAATAATTTTTGCACTTTAAATTATAATATACCTTTAGTTTTGCGGACTTTTTATAAAATAAAATGTATATGAATTATGTTTCACAAAATCTGCAACTTAAACTTTGATGTGTATTATGATAATAAGGTGAACCTTTTCTTCTTTGTACAAGTATATTCCAAGCCACGTAATCTTCGACATAAGGATGTACATACTAGCTATTCCCTCGTTGTTATACTATATAAAATATAAACATGCAATCAACGCATTTATTGAAATAAAAATCAATAAAACTTGCTGTATATGTAAATGGATTATATATATATAGACTGGTATACATTCAGATTAAATTCTTTTGATCGATGAAAAAAATAATTAAAACTACACATGCGGTGTATGTAAGAAGAAGTTGGATAAAATACAAAAATACTATTAGATATATTAATAGACATAAATTGTTGTTCGGTACTAAAATATTTACAAACCAGTCATTTTTCTCGTTTAGTACCAACATAGTACGGTCATTGAGTTTAGGCTTGAAATGGACAATCTTTAGACAAAAGTTGGACAGTGATTGGATGGCATTGAGTCACTTATACTTCAGTTAAAGCGAGCCGTCCGTTCAGTAGTCGGTTACAGGCAGTCATATAAAAGCCGTACAAACGGATACTTGAGGTATTTAATTGAAAGTACGAAACAAGCAATCGTTGGAACGACGGAGGCTTGATTAATGGCATGGCCAGGCTCAATCGAGCGAGGCAGAATAAAACGAACGGTGCGACGCCGTAAGTGCCCCTTATGAAGTTTCTCTATGTTCGGAAATAATGACGAAAAGATTGTAAAGGTCTTTTAATAATAACTTCCTCGTTTTGCGTGTCGAAGTCACTGGCTGTTTGTTAATAAATCACCAGATCAACAGCATTGTGAATTTATGTACGTTGATGTTTTGTAGAAATTGTGTGCCCTGTAGTCTATTGTGACGGACCTTAATTCCCTCGATACTGTTCCGCTATAATGACGGTGAAACTCAATTGTACATATTGAAGAAAGCCCACACAAAAAGCTTAAATCAGGTCTGCATACAATACTAAATTGTAAAGAATGTGTGAAAAGTAAATAATTTGTACCTCAATGCATTACATTTAGAAAAGCTTTCATATTATGTTTTTCTTGGAACTGTATTTCTATAGTAGTAAAAAAATCCCATTAGTTTATCCACTATATCCATATGTTCTTTTTCCTGACGCATTGTCACTACCGCACATATTTATTCTAGTTTACCGTTTCTACACTCATTGAATTCAATGAAGATTAACAGAATAGTTGTCACGTTTCTTTTCACAGATAAATGTGTAACGATCGCCATAAAAGTTCCCGGGAAGATTGTGAAAAATGTCATCGTTAATCAGGTCAGCGGGGTGGAAGGGTGCGCGTCGTGATTCCATTGGTAATGAAAACAAATTCATTCGGTCCACAGCACACGGACGTGCCAAGCCATTTGAATTGCTAGAATAATTTACTGCATTTATGAGGTGCTAAAAACATTACCGCATACATAAGTTCTGTAAGTACGTAGGTACATATCTTATACTCATATTATATCTAATTAGCTGTGCCCCGCGATGTAAGATTTCCGCAGTAAAACATAGTCTATGTGACAACCAGTATTCTGTGTCAGCTAACTTCAGACCAACATTTTATAAAAACCGTAATCGTAAACAAACAGATATAACAATTAAACAAAATATATACGGTGTATGCTCTGTATATGCATGTAGTAAAAAGTAAAAGATAACACAAAAGAATCATCCCCTAGATACTTCTATGTGGGTCCATATTGTCATCATGCACTAAACGCTGCAGTGGGTAAAAATGCAATTTATCTGCCTAGGATAACCTAGTGCTATCTAATACTAGATATTGCGTTTCTAAGTTATGTGCAATTTACATTCCACTTTGAAAATAGTTCCTGTCTTCTTAAATGAACTTAAGAAACTTTAAAATCTTATTATTCTTATATGATGTGGTACCTATATACTAGTACAATCGAAACAATATTTTGCCCAACTTTTTATAGCGAGATTCAATACTTATACATTTTGCGTTTGTAGTTTAATTTAATTCATTACAATTATTAGTCCGACGCCTACCTATAAATGGAACGATGGTATAAACGTAGGGATAGTATATAGATGTCCACTGCGAGAGATTGGTCGGCTTAGTTTTGCGGTGCATATATATAAGGCTGTAATGATAATGAAACATTTTTTTTACATTTCCATTTGTATATCCCTTTGTAAAGGTTGAAAACGCAAGCTTTGCTCCTATTTTTAGTTACCTACGCATTATCCACGGGTAGAAAGATCACTCAACATCATGTGAACGGTCTGCACATTGCCTATGTGAATGATCATCGTCAGCTCATACGAGCCTACCCGTAAACGATGTATAGGCCTTCGTTGGTCACGCTAACCTAGTGCGGACCAGCAAACTTCACGCACAATATTTGCAATACTTCTTAGGTGTGCGCAGGATTTCTCACAATGTTTACCTTCACCGTTAGCGCGTTGGATAAACGTACATTTAATTTCGAAAATTCGAAAATACATTGGTACGAAGCAGGATTTGAACCTGCACCCTGCAGATCGGAAGGAAACAGTTCATACCAATGAGTCACTGACGCTCCTGAGTCCGACCAATGAGAATAAATAAGTACAAAGTAAAATTTCTTGCGTGACATTTATGTTTAATTAAAGGCCAAGTATCATATGAATTCCAGTTTCAAGTGAAAAAAACCGGCATATTATAGCTGAAGTAGCAATCACCTCCTTTCAAAGTGCTTAAAATTTGCAACGGAAGCTTGCCTAGCAATTATCCGTTAGCTGTTTGCTACATGTTTTATCACGCCTATTCCACTCAAGGTATCAAGGCCATTCACTGCCAGCCTTGGTTTTTACCACCCCGTGTACATTAGCGCTAACAAAGAGCGAAAATATCATGCTTATAATTGAAGGAAGACTGTTGTTAAAATCGACTTACCAACTATACGGCGTGCAGGGGACTCCACAAAGGTTGTTTTCTAATAACGCCGAAAATTGGAAAGTCATTATTACAATTTGAAGAACCATGCGTACATAGAAAGGAATTGGATTAAAACATGCTTTTTAATTTGAGTTTAAAAAAATATATCTACTAGCATTATTAAGCGAGGAGCTTGGAATGATGTAAGAATATTATTAAAAGCTTATAGCTATCTACAAGCTCCTGTATCAGCTATTTAGTACCCTTAGGGTACTAAATAACTGATACAGTTATTAGGCCAGCTTTTCCTTTCATTTATTCACATATTTATGACTTTTACCAGGGAACAAGACTCACTACTGGAAATCTATTAAAACTACTAGTTAAAAAAATATGTCACAACGCCAGTAGAAGTTGATCAAAAAACGGCAGTCCAGATAGTACTTCGCTGTCATAACCACGATGCTGATGTTAAAATAAATAATGACATTAATTATTTTTGTTTCGCCATGAGTTGTAAGTCAAACTCAAATGGTACATTAATAAATCTACAAGTCGAACCGTCACTTCACTTGTAAATTAGGATAAAACTCCGGAATTAGAAAAGCCGATTAAACATGTTGAATAGCTAATGGGAGGCAAAACCGCCGGCGTAAACCCTTCGATCCTTTGGACCCTTCGTATCCGTGCGGCCTCTGCAGTATTGAAATATATCACACTTTTTAACTAAGTTTACATTCTTTGAAACTGAACACCCTCCAAAATTGCAAAAGTTTTGGTTTTTTAGCTATAAATTAAAGTTCATTAAAACCATTCCTATTTCTAGAAAATCTATTTGGAAAATTATATACACGAAATGTTTGCTATGCAAATCTTTTAAGCTCTTAAAAGCAACAACAAAATTCTCCATCAGAATTATTAAATGAACACGTTTGAAAGAACGACTCTTTTTAGGCAGTCTTACTGAGCTGCTTGCCTTCATTCATCTATAATTACATGAGGTACCGAAAATATAGTAAGAGCCACATTAATAATTTAGTGTTTGATACGAGTGGGGGTTAAGACAGAGACAGAAACAAGCGGTTCACATCACCCTTGGGATATCGGGTTCTTTTGTATATTTATAATAGGGAATGGTATTATATAGTTTGTATGAAAATTTTAATGTATTCTTAAGCTAAGTGAAATTGTATTCTTAGGCTACATTACACTGTGAAATGTATAGCTTATTAAATGTGCTGTTAAACTCTGAATTGTTATTACCTAAATATTTCGCGTATCTGTCGGTAAGGTGGTTTCGTAAGGCGCAAATAAAAATAACGTTTATTATAATAATATATAGCAATAAAAATTATGACGTAGCACATAAGCTAACTATAGTTTTTTGAAAAGAATACTAAACTGATTCCGCATAAATAAGTCAAATTTTAATCTAATTATCTACTAGGACTCAAAGTACCTAAAAGATGCTAGTTTTAACAGATATTAAGAATACCTAGGTATTCAGACGGGTCTAAACAACTGTCTCCTGTAAAAGTCATGTCCTTGGCGCAATAATCAGATATAATACTTTAAACCGACTATCACTGAGGAAGAGTGCCCCAAACCCAAAAAAAACAGCCCAACTATTGTTTTCGGCTTAGCATAATGATTGCAATAACAAAGGATAGCTTATTTCGCAACTGTGAAAATATCGGCAACTCCGAAAAATGCCCTGGCCCTATCGAGGGCCATATTGGGGCATTTTCGTATATTTTCTAACGTATTATCTCAGAAAATAATTCTCAAGCAATTTCGCAGCCATGGCAACCTAATCACAAAGAACCCAGAGGACAAAATACAAAATAAAGCAAAAAATACGTAACAAGATTGTTATCTCTTGTATACAATGTATATTTTAGTAAAGTTCCTATGATTGTATTAATAAAACAGTTAAATTATTAATATTATATATGATCTATTTATAACAATATCTTGAACAAATCATTTAAGGGCGATTGTTTCATAAATTTAAATTGTTGATAACGAAATCATAAGCTCGAATAATTTAGTTCAAGAAATTTTTCAATTCACTGTACATAAGCATTGAGACATAGTAGCACCTAGCTTTACAAAAATACAACCGAAAATGTCCTTGTACATATCATAGTCATCGATTTTATTTAAAGTTCAGTCATAGTTTCGTTTCGTTATGCAGATCGAACGAATGGGAGTAGAAATAAGGTCTTGTTATTAATATAAAAAATCACATCTCATGGTATTTTATGCCAGTACTCGTGCAAAATGGATGAATTTATCACCGACCGATCGCGTTTGATCATAACGTAAAGTATTGCGCAGCTTTTATAAATACATCACCATTACAATACTAATTAATGGTAAAATCTGCTCTGTGGATACTGAAACTAATTTGCCAAGAAAGATATAAAACTTTAACTCAAAATATCTTTATTCAAATCATTTTTTACAGAATCTTTTGAATCGTCAATTATTAATATTTATAATGTATTTTTTATGACTCTACCACTGGTTCTGAAAAAGTAGGATCTTCGATAAGAGCTGGCAAGAAATTCGATAGTCCCTATTTTTATATTATTACTCGACTGCTGTAAGTTGGTTATGTTGTTCAAGCGTATGTGCACGCTGTATGTATATTTCTATTTTCCCTGTTACAGCCGAAAAACGTATTAACACATTTTAACGAATGAGGTGTCGTTAAATGTGTCTTTATAGCACGAGTGTCACTGGATATATTAAAAACATAAAGATCCAAAATGTCTAATTTTGAACGGCATATTGTATGTCTGCAAAAAACATCTAATCCTTTCGAGTGGGGTATCGTTGAATAGGTCTCTTAAAAGGAGAATGATTGTGACAAAACAGTCTTTCGATGCAACGCTTTGTTAACGAAATATTGAGCTTAAAAGTGTTAATTTTGTGTAAATAAAAAACAACAAACATTGATGTAGTAGCTCATGTCTCTACCATTACACCAAATGGGTCATCGTTAATTGCAAGCTGAATCACCGGGCATGATATGATAATTTTGTGCTTCGGATGTCACATTTGGCCTTCGGTTTAAGCCTTAGTCAAACCCTACATTTTTATTTATTTGGATTGTCTTAGTTTAAAAATCCTGGTGAGGCAATTGGCTTTGCGTAGTCACTCCAGCAATAGTAAGCAATCAATAAACAGCCTATAAAGTAACACAAAGTGCATACATTACAGAAGTACGTAATATATATACTGATTTTAAAAGAAAAAGTTGTTTAATAATCGAGCTCTATTAACAATATAAGCTTAAATTGTTGTTATCTTTAATATGCATATCTTTAAATTCAATTTTTAGGAACAATTTATAGAAAAGAATATGTTTTTGCGTCTTGTAATATGTGTATTTTGTTGATACATTAAAACCCAATAAATATATTTTGAAATACCTTATGAAAGCGTTTTATCTACACGCACTACGTCAAATAGGTATACGTAAGAGGCTTACTATACCTTGCGTCTCTTTTGTACACTCTTACTCAAATATGTACCAAGTGAGACTAGAACCATACGAATAAAGTATTCACTTTATCAATATTCAAACTATTAATTACATTTCACTAATGTGTTCATGACGGGGCTAATATAAGCAACGGTCGTGTGCCTTTCTACTACAATGAGGTAACAACAATTGGCTACTAGTAATATACAATTATATAAATAATTGCAATGATACCTCACACAATATGTTTTAAGACACTCAACGGGCAATCGGCCGAGCTATGCTACGGTATCTCATTGGTATGAAATCAGGAATATATACATTTATAGCTCGCCGGCTTCGATCATATAAAGATCGAAGCTCTTCGGATCAGCATGTTTAAATGGCACTGTGCTGGCTGGTCGCGTATGACGCAGGAACGACGCGGCGGGCATTTAAGCAAACGATTTCTGGAGAACAGACTGCGGCTTGACTAGCGTAGCGTTTGACGTCCCCCGGCCCTATAAACTGACACGTGTGATTGTTTGAGAAAAGGGGATAATATCTGACCTACTCGTATATCTACATCAGTAGACTGAAATAAATATATGGAAGGATACAGATACTTTAAAAACTTATCGATTTACAGTATGTACTCGTTTTAATCAAAAAGTTAGGAAGATTGTTCAGACTTACAAAATTTAGTATTTTCATAATTTATCTTCTTAAAATTCTGGATCTTTTTCCGATCTTCCGAGCAATATTTTTTCAATCTTTAATGTAAAACCAATACGGCCTAAAGTTTACTGCACTGTAGAATCCTACTTTATTCTTCCATTATTTAACAGGAATCTTATTTGTAAACACGTACCCAATAAGATTAGAAACTGAAAACAAGTTAGTGCATATATGGGTCAGCAATAAGGCATGAGTTAATGTCTCCGCGAGATAAGCCGAGCGAATGCGACCCGGCACAACTTGTCATGCAATTCTAACTATTTCCTCCGTATCTACTTCTACTGTTAGTTCTACCACATTATTGTTTTACTTACTATCTTAACCGCACTTTGATTAAGATGATAAAATTTATTTTATATTAGTTCATAAATTTAGTTGATGACGTTATTTCTTTAATATATTTACTCGTGGACGCATTTGTGTTGTGTTTATACATAGGTACCTAACCTATACAGTGTTATCTGGTTATGTATTTTATTTCATCTTTGGTCTTGATTCCCGAAATAAAAAGCGATACCACCTCCCGTTACTTTCCTCGTTGATTTCTGGAGTTGCAAGTTAGTATTGGCAACAACTGCGTTGTCGATCTTGGAAGACAAAAATATACGAAGAAGGGGAATCCGATAACATAACCTATTAACCAAAACGCATCGAGTTGTTTATATTCTAGTTGAGATACCAATCTCTCCGGTCCATCCAGATCATTCGTGCTCTCCCAATTATATATTAATGGCACCAAATTAAAGAAAATAAAAAAGTACACAACTTTATTTTAAACATTGTCAATACTATCCAGATTGCTTTTTTATGAAAGGTAACATCAAAAGCACTCAGGAAAAACCTTAACAATATTTTTTCTCAACGTTTATCCTTAACTCAGCTTAGGCAGTTACTTTAATAAGATTAACAATGAGTGGAGGACGATGCTGAATTCTTCACAAAAAATAATATTGAAAAAGAGCGAAGACAGATAGAACGCGTTTTATGAAAATATATACGAGCATTTATTCACCGTGACAATGGTTTTTCTCTGAATTTTTTCGTTTTATAAGTGGCGCAAGAACATAAGATTTTGATATTTCTAAAATGAAAGTGGACATAAAATTATGTTTTAGATATGTGGGTGAATTTCAGCAGGTCTATACATATCCTGATTACTTTTTATAATAATAAACAAAAAATGAGCGTATGTTTTAGTAAACTTCATATCTAGCAGATTATTTTCAAAAACTAGATAATTTGGACTAGAAAATTCCTATAGGTAAATCTTGATTATGTGTTAATTCTCTTTTTTGCTCTCTTAAATGTGAATTTTATAATTTTTTGCATTATGTGCTTCTTGCTATAAAACCTGAGAAGAAAATGTATCTAGCTTACCTCTTTCTTACGGAACACTAGAAGGCTACATTAGCATCTTGTAATGAATTCAACCAAGGAACTAGGGCTCATAATTCTGAGCCTGTATGTGTTAAACACCAATACCGATCATGTCATTAGCGCAGTGCGAGGCAATTGTTACGTGCTTATTTATGTGTTTTATGGACCAAAATACAAAAAATGGTAGTGATGTTTTAATACTTGAAGTTTTGCAGAAATCAACAAATTGTGAAATTAATTATTATTGGACTACATATATGCAGGGATTAGGCTACATAGCATGAAATCTAAGCCACCACGCAGGCCTGTTGCGGATTGATAGGTGATACAAACTACTAGCTAAGATATGTAGTTGACGACCCATTTTGTAATTGGTTGTGATGTCGGCTCTAACACCAAGGGTTCTATCCCCAAGCAACTGTACTAACAAATGCGTGTGCATGAAAATGTCTGTTTGTTAATTAGTCTGGGCGTTTTATGTAAATAGTATTATGAATTTACAAAGAATTAAATAAGTAGCTTTGTTTGTCCGTTGTATAGTCCCATCCATGTTACAGGCTAAAATTACTTTGGGATATGATGGAGCTGTGTGAATGTTAGTGGATATTTATTATAGTAGACGAATATATCGACTGAACATATCGGCCCACCAAAGCATTGAGCGATTCGCATCGCCCACATATTGCAGAATATATAAGGCGTCATATATCCGAAAACGGACCAATAGGGTAGTTTGTTTGACGAGCTCGATCGTCATTGAAACGTGCTAGCCACTATTCCATATTAAATTTTCGTAAATTTATTGATTTAACTCAATTATACATATACAATACGCGTTTCAAATAGTTACTACTGTAATGATAAAAAAATCCTTTATTTTAAGTAAAACAGTCTTCACAC
The DNA here is from genome assembly GCA_019425675.1 of Leucinodes orbonalis. Classification (NCBI taxonomy): domain Eukaryota; kingdom Metazoa; phylum Arthropoda; class Insecta; order Lepidoptera; family Crambidae; genus Leucinodes; species Leucinodes orbonalis. The sequence continues at coordinate 27,840 of PQWD01005457.1, forward strand.
GTTATGTTACTTACGATATGTTATTACTTTCAATCGAATGCCTCAGCCAAGTTGGAATGCTTTGATATTTTTAAAGGTAGATTTTGTGAAGACCCTAGGTTTCATAATTTTCCACAGACATTTCGTGTGCATATTTATATGTTCAAATTTTAAATGTGTAAATGCTTGAATGAAATATAATAATTTTAGTTAACTGCTAGCAACCGTTTTCCAAACCTTACGTTGAATTATTAGTTATACAAATGTCAATAAAACGTCCTATATACTAAATGAACAAATTGATTCACGACAAGCAAAAACGCGAAACTTTATATCTTCGGTATCAAATACAAATCAAATTTAAATCCGCTATGTGACCTAGATACGGGAGAATAATTAAATTATTTTGCTGTAGATAGAATATCTGGATCAAGGTTGATGCAAAATTAATTCGGTCATCTGAGATTACACTGAGACTACTGAGAGAAGGTTTACCCTATTATTTATCAATAAATAACTTACCAGAGCAATTCTCTACACCCCAAGGTATTAACCCCCAATTCTGTTGACTGATTACTCAACTATCTATTATATTACCAAACTAGGGATATAATAATAAGAGCCTGTCGCCTTCCGGAGGGCTGAGGTTCAAATCCCGACCCGTACCAATGTGTTTTCGAATTTTCGAAAATGTGAAGTGAAGGAAAACATCGTGAGGAAACCTTCATGCACACCTGCGAAGAGATCGAAGGCTGTGTGTGAAGTCGTCCAATCCGCACTTGGCCCGCGTGGCCGACTAAGGCCTAATCACCCTATATGGGTAGGCTCGTGCCCCTCGGCGGGGACGTTTAATGAGCTGATAATGATATGAGGGGATATAATAGTAATGGATATCTGTCCCCAGAGCTGTTTTCTTTTGTAAAAGTTAAATCGTGTCATCTCATGTTTCGAATTGAAATGGCAATGTTTAAATTTAAAGCACACTACATTTTTAGGTCCTAATTTGATGTTTCGTTAGTGTTCGAAACATCTAATGTATTGTGAGCTTCTTACATAAACCTCACATTAAATAAAATCACTCACTCAAATGTAAATCAAACTTAACGCATCTAGATTTAAATAGTAGGTACATATTCACATACCTATTTTAAAAGGTTAAATGTAATCAAATAAAAAACATATGCCTTGCTTTTATTTAAAAAAGTAAAATAGAGTCAAAACCATTTACCATTGTTTTGAAGTGATCGCTACGGCCGGGATCGGCTGATACTTTGATAGAAACGGACAGACGATATTGTTTGGAATTGTTTAATTATTTGGTAGCCTTTACATATGATCAGTTACAATAACATTGAAAAAGGTGAAATGGGCTGTTACATAAATGAAAGATCTTTTGCATTGAGTACAAAATACAGAATAACAAACGCACATGTCACAGACGTCACATTAGTCTAAATAAACATTAGGTATTTAGGTAGGACACAAATGTAAAGTGTTTCTTTATTTTAAATTAATTTAGTCGAAAATTTGCAACATAAGTAACCAAATGTGTAAAGTTTTCTAATCAAACATATTTGTTTGGACAATATCTATTTAAACCTAGGCGCACTAACGTTAAACCTAAGTGCACCTAAATAGGTGTCAACCACGATACCTCATTCAAAAATTTACCTTAAATATGAATCCAAATTTTGTAGAACGATAATGGATGAAAGCTTTACCTGTAATCTATGAGTCTCGATTAAATTATCGTCACGAATATAGCTCGGTTTTGCTATCGTCATTAAGCATTTCCAGTGACAAATTCAGCGGAATTTATTGCAAATGGGTTCAATTCAACGGCCTATTATACATAACTGTGTTTTTATTTCTTTCAAATTATGACACAATTAAAAAAAGTCAAATTAATACACACATCACACAGCGCTATCTAGTCCCATGATCAGTCCTGGATTAACCCTTAAGCAAATTAAGCACTAGCTTAGGGCCTACGTCTAGGGGGGCCCCCGACGAAGCACAAAAAAATGAACAGAAGGTTTACTGGGAAATCATCATCAGTGAATGCCCGAAAAAGCCGCAAGGCGCATTTTTTTTTGTAAATAATTAAATTGTAGTGTGTATGGCCATACACACTACAAAATAAAGGTACTTTAGTTTTTGTTTTTGTGGCACCTACTCCACATCCAAGGTACGTTTAATATATTTTCATCTTATTTTACAAAAATACTAATGTTTTTCAATAGTAACCTATGCGCGCACTGCGATTATGTTCTGTGAAAAATAATTTCATGCAAAATCGACTTGCGTTTTTTTCGCAGTGCGCGGATTCGAGTATGTTACTCTTGTTTTTTTTTAATCGTGTAGGTTTTTTTAAAGACAAATTCTTGTTCTTTTTCTTAGCGAGTGGACTGACCCCACACAAGTCCCTGTTTCAGAGTTTTGAAACCGCTTCACGGCCTTTGACGCGGTTTTTGACTAACGACAATTCGAAGGCGGCCGGGACCGACGGCTAAACGTGCCCTCCGAAGAACGGAATCGTCTTTTTTTTTAGGAGAGAAACAGGTGATAAAGCCTGCAATGTCCTAACCTAACTGACAAAACTAACACTCACAATGTGAAAAATCATTACCTATGTTGTCAACTACTGCGCTATGCTACTAATTCCTGTTGACATACTGACAGGGGGGCCCCACAAGTGTGGATTGCTTAGGGCCCCGAGTAGTCTTAATCCGGCACTGCCCATGATTCTAAACCGACGGCACGGGAAAATAATATTCTGTTACCCATCCGACGATTGGCCATTGCAAAAGTTGCTTTATTTGTGCGATGATGCACATTGTGCCATGCTATCTGGGGAGACATTTCCCGGCAGTGAGATGTATAGGCTGATGAAACCAGAATCCCTTTTAATAAATAGTACACTTTTTGTAAAGTAGATATGAATTTACCAGTCTCCAGTCGGAGGAAGCAATAAAACAATTCTTTCATATATTATGATGTACGTTATTTAATGTTAGAAATTATTTACTGACGTGTATTTAACCCACAGACATCCGAGGAAATCTGTGATTTAACCCTTTGACCGCCAATGACACCATAAGGCGCCAGACACTATAGATTTTCTATTGCGTCTGATATTAGCGTTTAATAGGTTAACTAACTACGTGGTATACCTGTCTTATCAAATACAGACAGTCTACAAAGTGTTGTATGTCGCTACATGAACATTTTAATCAGACTAAAACTTGGAAACAAAACATTAAGCAGAGAACGCGAAGTAGCTCAAACCTTATATAGGTAATGATATCTCTACTAAGCATTGAGCTTATAGCAAGTCAAAGAGAAGGTCCTAAGTCTACTATGACTGTCAACAGACTGTCACAGGCCGTCATTAAGCATATATATTTGTAGCCAGATAATAATGATCCCCTATACGGGTAGGCTCGTGCTCTCGGTGGACGTTTAATGAGCTGATGATGATGATGAATGATCACAAAATAGAGCAATACCCAAGGTAGAGCATACCCTACTCTCAATTAAATTTCCTGCGTGACTCTTGATAAAATTTTATAAGTCATTTTTGTAGGATGATCTACATCATTTACCATAGTATCAGGGTGGAAGTTACCTGGACATAAATAGCTGGTTTGCAGCATTAGTGGTCGGAGTTGGGAGCCGTCAATGAATGCAAACGACCAGCTGCATCAGCGATAAGGACGTCGCGCGCTCCGCGAGCCACACTTTTTGTAAAAAACAGATTTATATCTTCCGTTACTAGTGAGTTACGACTTTTCTTCGCGAAATTCCTTTTTACTACTGCTAAAGTAGTTTGCAAGCACAACGCAATTTGGAATTCAAATTTTATTTTAGTTTCATAGCACTATAGTCAATTGTCCGCAACTTTTATTACCTCCAACTTTTATTTACTCCATGTATCTAAGTATAGATGTAGATAGAGTAAATGCATCTATATAATATTTGTTTATCAAAAGTTTTATACTAATAAACCAAACCAAGAGCAACTTCACTAGGTTAATATATAGATTAACTTGTGTTATTCAGGAGTCATAACGCCAGGAAGCCGGTGTCACCAGCTATCTTGGTAATATATCAACCAGTCACTTCGTATGCGTAAAAGGGTAGCGTAGGATTACTATAAACTCAGGCTCGATGGACCGCCGACTAACGACTAAGAAAAAAGCGGAGGACCGAGATCTCTGCCGCAGAATGGGGGAAACGTTATCCAGTAGTGGACTGCGATAGGTCGTAGAGACTTCTCCTGACCCGTTCTTCGACACGTTTTAATAATACTTATTTCTGTTCTCTCTTTAATCTATCGCAGGCTACTGCTGGAGATAGGATACCACATAGGACTCACCCATTTTGCGTCAGATTTACAGAGTACTTATTTCACTAAAACTAATATATTATTTTATTCCATACATATTAATTTCTATAATGTACACCAAAATAACTGAAAGGATACAAAAATAAAATAAAAAGAGAGTACAATGGGTGACCTTATTGCACATGGTAATTTTATTCCAGGCAACCTTAGGAGGAGAAATACAATGCATGGGATTAGGGGCTGACTAGGGTTTCTCATTTCTCGACCTTTTTATTTCTCGCACGAGAATTCTCGACCACTATTTCCCGGAATTCTCGGGTTGTCGAGAAATATTGAAAAGCTCAAAACATATTTGATTTAACAATAAAACTATACTTTTTATGCAATATTCAACATTTATCAATGACCAACGTTTATTTTTAGTTTCATGTGAGTTTAATTTAACTATAGAAAACTTTAATTAAGCGAAAAAACTCTAGCGAGATCTTCTTATCATTATTTCTAGTTTCTACAAACAAATATACTAAATAGTCTTTTTCTTTGAAAAAAAAAACAAATAAAATATCTTCTAAAAACAATGTCATCATGTCACCACAATGAAACTTAGTACCTTACATACTAAATAATTTATTTTAGTCTCAGTCTGTACTACAAACTTTTCAATTACGTAGCATAAAACGACAGTTTAATTCCTTATAAAAAATAACAATCAGACTAGCTTAATAATTACGAGTAACAGTAAGGTACATGTTCCTTAGTTTAGTCTTTGTATCAACTTTTCAATATTTGTTATAAGTAAATGGAGTCTTTTCTTTACGTAAGTAACATAAAAATCTAATAAATCATTAAAAATCTTAAGACCAATTACAATCACAATTTAAAGCGGAAACTGCTTCAAAAGCTAACCCACGATGTCACGTTATCATTAAGAAAATAAGCCTTTAAAAATACAAGGGCATTTATAGCATCATCTGACAATCGGTTTCGTATTTTTGTCACAAAGTTTCCAGACAAGGAGAAAACACGTTCGTTTTCTATTATGTACTCTAGTATAACGTATTAGAAACGTTTTTCAGAAACGTAATTAGCTGGGTCTTCCTGAGAGGAACTCAAATCTTAATAATTACAACGACCGTGTGAAATATCAAATTTCGGTGCCCTCCTCTAATAGGACAAATTATTTCATTTAATTTCGCACGACGCGTGGCAGAGCCGCAACGAGAACGCAAGCGCGTTATCAAGTTTTTAATTTTTTGACTGAATTTCTCGATTCTCGATTTCTCGACCACTTTTTTCTCGTCTCGAGTAAGGCAAAATTTCCCGGGAATTCTCGGTTCGAGAATTCTCGAAGAGAAACCCTAGGGCTGACTAGTGTACGATATGCAAATTAATACATACAATAATAACTTAGATGAATAATCTATACAATAACTTCGATTGTACAAGTATATTTGATACATACATAGTATTCTCAGAGAGATCAATTGCCACGTTCGAGTATTTGTAATAATTCTTTAACCTGAACGGAGCTTTTCTGCGTCCGGACTTTTGCTGCTGTAAAAAACCGCCATTTTTCCTTATTAAAACCAATACATTTGTGTTCCTAATATGCACGTATACAATAACCTTCATGCACGCCTGCAGAATTATAGTTGTGTGGAAGTCGTCCAATCCGCACTGGGCCCGCGTGGACGACTAACCTAATCACCCTATACGGTAGGCTCGTGCCCTCGGTGGGACGTTAATGAGCTGATGATGATGAAAACCAATACAAAAATAATATGTCAGTAATACAGTGTTTTTCTGTAAAAAGGATAATGTCATGCTACGTAGGGCAAGTTTGTTGAACCCGCTGCATTAGGACCGTTTTTAAAAAATAACATGAAACATTGTAAGCTGGTTTAATTTGTCATACACTACGATTGGCTATCTATTGTTTGTCAATTTTTATATATATATGAGAATGGATGCTGATCGTTTCACTTGATACTGCTTGATCGTTTTTAAAAAAAACATTAACCCCAAAAAAATTTATTACCATCATTGTTCAAAGGGAACGAAAATATTGACTTAGAAGAATAGCTTCGTGATTAAATTAAACTTCCGGCTAGTGTTAATCTTTGTTAATTAATATACAGCCTCTAGCAATGCAGCCGTTAGATGTTTTTCGTTCTTTCAGTAAGTATTATAACATAAAAATGTTCCGCAGTTGTTTACACTTACACTTTAAAATAGATGAGTATTAATACATTATGTAAATATTTACTGTTCAACACATTGAATATTTGATGTAAAGTACATATTCATTATTTTTTAAACGTGATTTCAGGAACAGATGGATACAAAAATATATTTATCTTCGGGAGTGTTTACGCGTATCGTATCAGAAATATTTATTCTTCCAAATACAAAGCTAACATTGTTTTTTTACCGGGAAACCCAGGAAAGAAATACAATTGATCTGTAAGACAATAGTGCTTTTCGGATTATTATATGTCATATTAGCCCTCATATATTTTTATGCGAACCGTCCTGAAATCAATTTAATAACATTTGTTATTTCTCCCTAAGTTTATCTATTATATGTATTTGTTTCCTTAATGCACGTATACAANTTTTCAAAAATATGCCATCCTGTGCAATTTTTAACTGCCCTCATCGCAATGAATCAGTAAATTTACCAAGTAATAGAATAACTTTTCACAGGTAAGAACCGAAAAGAAATTGCGACACTGGGACTGCCTGTAAACTTGGCGGCTCGTCCAGTCTAATTGTATATTCGGATGTCTGTGGTGTGAACTGTCACCTTCCTACCGGGAGGGCAGAGGTTCAAATCCCGACACGTACCAATGTGTTTTCGAATTTTCGAAAAATATATGTACGTTATCCGACGCTCTTACGGTGAAGGAAAACATCGTGAGAAACCTTCATGCACGCCTGCGAAGAGATTCAAAGGTTGTGTGTGAAGTCGTCCAATCCGCACTGGGCCCGCGTGGACGACTAAGGCCTAATCACCCTATACGGGTAGGCTCGTGCCCCTCGGTGGGAACGTTTAATGAGCTGATGATGATGAAGAACATTTACAAAAAATATTATCGACGAGAAATCCATATTAATATTATAAATGTCAAAGATTGTCTGTTTGTTTGTCCGTTTTCACGTCACAACGCATGAGCCGACCGAGCAAAGCGAGCGGCGTGTGCCTGAACCGTACTCTACTTAATATCTTTCACAAATGTACGGGACTAATCCCACCATTTCCCTAAAGTCAATGTCTAAGAATGACGGGAGATTAGTGATTATGATGATCCGTTAGTTTCACTATCACGCTCCCTTCAGTGATGGCGATGGCCCTGCACTTGGCGAAAGCCCTGCAGCACCTCCACCGGGTCCGGCCTCGTCTGCTGATGTAATGCTTGTTGAATCTGTTCCCACGGATCATTAGCGATTTGCGCCCGTCAACTTCAATGAACGCCATCGATTGGGCTAAAATTATTTGAGGATATTCAATAAATATTCTTATAGAATTCATACAATTATAAGCTTCATCAAGTCCCGAACTAAGATACTTACTTCATCATCATCATGAGGTAAACGGCCCACTGCATAGATTATCCCGCAATATAGATACATGATACTCTCTTGACTGAGATTTCATCAACTTTTTTTTATTTCCTGGGTAAGAAAACGAGTACACGATTCACATGATGGTAATGATATCGTCATAACTATATGATGATGATGACGACCCATCTGGTGTAATGGTTGAGGCGCTGACTACTACACCAAGGGTGTGGTCTCCGGGCAGTACAAACATTTTTGTGCATGAGCATGAATGTTTGTAACTGTCTGGGTGTTTCTATGTATAATATGTATGTATTTGTAAAAAAAAGTATGTTTCGCGGTCGTTTTGAACCGTAGTGGAGTGGATATTATAATTACCATTATATTACCATAAAACACATTTTAAGACTTACAGTAATACATATTGTATCAATAGCTGTAACTTTTTTATTGTTTCTGATATAAATAAAATAATTTTTGAGTTAGAGTTTCAAATTAACCACTGATGTTCACACAGCGCCATCTAGCGCAATTTAAGCAATGATTTTGTACTATGGGTACTTGACTATGGTTTAAAAAAAACACCAGGACTACTACAAACAGACATGTTTGATCATGAATACAAATGTTTGTTCTGCCTGGGAACTTGGAAACCTTGGTGTAATAGGTCCATCTTATTTTGACTGGTTAATTATTATGATTCTCAAAAAACTACTTTTCGGTAAGTCTTGAGAAAATAAAAGGATTGTAATTTTCAAATTGTTGTTTTGTGTTAAGTTTTTAGTATATAAAAGGTATATTTGAATACTTTTTAATGTTACTTAAAGGTACGGATTTGAAAAAAATGTGATCGTATTTCAAATAATATATATTCAAAGTTAAATTAAAATAATGAATACATAAGTATACCATTTTAAATGCAGTAGTCCAAGCAAAAGCAAATTTACTCAATAAGATATACACACATGTAATTATTAGAATAGAAATTAAACGGATTGTTTTTCTTCAACACTGTTCTCCTTTGTGTTAGTTGCAATTGTAATAGAATCCAAGTTCGGCACTAATACTTGATCAACCATCGGTTCATTATTCAAAATTGAAGTTTCATTGTTTTTTTCCGACGTAGCAACACTCTCTTTCAAAACATCGGTTGGCTCAGCATCTTTTGAAGCGTTAGATTTGTTGTCTTCATTTATTTTATTGTGTACATCTAATGGAATATCAACTACAATATCAGTTTGAGGCGGTGTTCCACTTTCATTCCGTTCCACTATGTTTGTACTAGGATAGGTGAGAAGAGGGTCGTTTTCGCCTTGTATATTTGTCCCTTTTTCCACATGAGGATCAATTTGAGATTCAGTAATCGCAGCAATTGACGTGAAATGAAAATCTTGCATCACATCTGTGATTTGATTCAATCTTAATTCATTTTCTTCACCGTCAGATAGTATTTCTATGGGGGCTTCATCCCTGACGACCTCTATAACATCATCATCGGAGGAGTTATCATTTTGTGATGTCACTTCGCTTACTACTAAACCCATACCTGCATTACCTATGTGAACAAAATAACATAATTAGAATAATTAGTTGTATAAGTTATCTATAATAAAATATCACTTAAATACTGTTACATACAAATACTACTTTCAGGGTTATATTAAATTAAATATTGTACTGGAAAATCTTTTATAATTTCAAAATATAAATCATATACATTTCCAAAAGTGCTTTCATGCTTTTATAATATAAAAGAGCATATTAAGTATAGTCAACTCCGTAAACATAGACACTAGTAGTCTTTAGGATGGTTGTGTCTGTTTAAAATATTAACAACCTGCTGATTAATGCTCAGTACCATAACTGGACAGTATTGTGATAATCTGCTCGCACACCTCCATATTCTGCGGTACCCTTTCTTTCTATCGCCGATATAGTTGTATCCATCGAGCTTGAGGATTATGTCTCCTCCTTCAGTTTCTATGAAATTTGGTTCTGCAATGAAACTTCCACTCTTGTTAGCGTGGTTTCATAATATCAATACAGATGTGAAAATATATATATGATCACTGTCACTCTTACTGTTTAACTATATTGAACATTTGTTTGTGAATAATGTACAATAATACCAAAATGAATGCGAACATAACAATCAACTTAAAGATTTAATTTTAAGAACAATTCTATTGATAATTTACAAATTTCACCACATAATAATACTAACATCGTCAAAATTTGTGAAATTCTAATTAATACATTTTTTTCTCATTTTATGCAAATATGTTAATATTATGTTATTTAAGGATTGATATTCAACATTTTTACATTATTACAGAGATTTTATAAGTTCTGAACTTATGTAAATAGTTTATCTTAAAAAAAATGTAAAGTTTAACGTTTCTTTAATTGGTCCTGATATACCACATTATCATTTTAAAAAATAATACTATAATATAATAATTTTGTAAATAATACTATCTTTAATAATATTCGTTCCCTTAAAATCCTAAATATACCTATCGAAAACAAAAATATAATATATTTTAAACAAATCATTATATGAACTCAATTCAACACAATGCTGACAATTATACTCGTACACAGCAAAAGTAGCACTCCTAAACCCCTTCGTGCAACGGCACGTTTTCAAAAAAGGTGGCTTGATAATTTGGAATTGTAGAAACGTTTCATGAACTGATTTGGTAGATATTGAAATAAAGTTATTATACAACAAAATTAAATAAATGTATAGTCTTACAAAAGGCACATATAATGACGTTCAAGATTTATTCGTATCATCGATCTAAAGGTGATTATGCTCATCTTCCAGGAACACTTTCCCTTGTATTATCTTCACTTTACATCTGCATGAGAGGGCCGCTCGTTTTGTGCATCGCCAGTAACTTCTGTTTTCATTCCCGTATTCCCGGTGGAAGCGGTGATTGCCCAGAACTAGTACTTTACCCCCTTTTGCTGTTGTAAGGATCTGGCCTATAAATAAAATCAACAATCACTGTGAAGCCAATCTCCAAAGCACTAGATCATTCGATTCCGTACTTAATATTAACACTTTTAACTTTGTCGGTACCAAACAATCTCAACCTGCATTTTATTGTAAAACCATTTTTTATTTCCACACAAAACCATGTCTAATATTTTCAAATGCAATTTCATATCAAGTGATGACATCAATCTCGCGACACTAATAGACATAACAAGGAACTTTAATTGGTTTAGATATACGAAATCTGGCCCATCATAGTAAATGGTTAGAAAAGAACTCCCATCAAAACTTTTACGAAACAACATACAAAATTCTAATGAGTACCACTTTTCCCAATTATTAATGTAAAGTTCTGGCAATGTTGCAGTATAATCTGTGAACACAGTAAATTTTAACACACATTCACATGATCTTGGCGTGGAACATATTGATCGTGAGCAGGCAGACCCTCGCCATTGCCCTTATCTACGGCCTAACTGTCGAGTGCCCTCAAATCCTTAAATGCTGCCCAGATCCACCTTTAAATCGGGGTACACCAGACTCTTATCGTTAAGAATGCCTTTCAAATGATTTCACCAAGTCACATATTCCTTACTTCATTCAAGACAAAATATTTAAGAAAAAAATTCTTATCTCAAATGAAGGCATTTGAGCCAATTGGTAATTTAGACATACAATAAATCCTTCAAGGTTAGTAAAGTATTCATAAAAATGAAATAATTGAGCCGTTGGAGTAGTATTAGTTAATGCTTAATGTGTCCAACCATGGAAAAGAATTTAAATTTTAATATTAGTAAATAGTAATAATTCAGTAATCGCAGTAAGTCTAAATTCTCCAGGTCTGTAGTTTCGGAATCTTTTCTGTTGAACATTTATTTTGTTAATAAATTTTACATTTGCCTTTCTAATGTTTTAATATAAACAACCGAAATGCATAGGGCTCTTCAAAAATTACTTCGAAATTTTCACTGCTGGAAAAATCCTTTCCCAACGATTCTTACATAAATTATCCTCGGGGGAAAATCGGCAATTGCTGTTGCTTGCTTTATGCTTACTAGAACCATGTTCAACATAATGTCTATGTTTCATTAAATTATTGAAATTATGGGAAAACAAATACTATGCAAATAGACTACAACTTAATTCACCAGATAAGAATTTTTATTCTTATCTGGTGAATTAAGTTTAAAAGCTCCCTAAATAAGAAAATCAATAGTTCTAAATTATTTTTATGTTGGGGGTTTGAAAATTACGGTGTTTTGAGATCCTGCGACGTGGTTTGAGTTCTAGTGACATGGTTTGAGTTCGTCTGTGACTTGAATAATTTCTGTTCGTTGTCTTAATTTTTGCTCTACATTGCGTGGTGTGATAAGCTGCGCAGCACCAGTTAGTCAATCCTCTATTGGTGTTTCTTTTATTGTATGTATGTTCATTAACGTGAAGTAACATCCCACCCCGCTGCGATTTTAAAAGGAATATCTGTTTTTCTGCAAGACGCGCCATGAAAGATGTAACATAATTTTAGGAACAGAACACCAAGAACAACAAATAATATAAAATAGATTTTGATTTCACCCTACTTACCATTTTATAAATTAAGAGATCACGAATCTAGGTTTACAGGAATAAAATAAAAAAAGAAATTAAAAAAAAGATCTAGTTAAAATATTTCTTGTAACTTTGGTTTCTTATGTTTAACAAATTCGTAATAATTATAGTAAGAATAACCCTTGGTTAAGACATTTTTTGACTTTGCAAAATAGAACTATATCTTATAGATAATTTACATATATTGGTAGTATACATAATGCGTTTAATTTCTTGTAATTTGTACAATTATTTATTAATATGAGCGTGGTATTTAATCTCTAAGATCAATTGAGTTTTAGTAACATAAAAAGCTGTTTGGACTGCAAACAAAAAAAACTTAAACTTTAGTAACAATAATTGGAAAGAAATCTTAATGAAAACATTAGCTTGAGGCTCCTTCATAAAAAACAAAAACTATAGATCCGGAATAAATAACAAAATCTTATTGAACGATCACTTTACCACTTTAAAGGTACAAAAATTCGACTTAACTATTCATCTGACCAAATACTTATCACTCTAAACTTTCATAAGTCAGGTTCCATATACATGAGTGTACAATTTCTTAGGTTTTCCTTTGTTTTCTTCACGAGCCTCCCTAGGCGTGATTTAGATATCTGATGAGTTCTTGCTATTGTTCTGATACTGCGGCCATCTTGAACTACCTGTCTCACAGCTTCAAGAATGTCCATATCATCGTTTCGTGGACGCTTTTTTCTTATTTTGTGAAATTTTGCTGCAAAAGTAATATCTTGTTATCATTAAATTCTTCAGATTTATAAAATACGTCTATATCATTATTGAATTCTTCACTAAAAAAATTAAATCTTTGTCATAAATTCAAATTATGTCAAGTGTCAAATAGAACATACAAATATTTTAAACTTTTGCAAACGAAATCGTAAAGATTTTTTTGTGTCCAGTAAAAACAATTTTTTTTTCAACATTATATTTATATTATGCACCAAGAGTTGCAATTTGACATACATTTCAAACATCTGTTAAAATTGTAAAAAAAGGACCAAGTATCCAAAATGTATATTTAAAATGTACAGATTTATCATAATCATTTTAAGATATAGAATGCTCGTAGATGAGTTGCAAATAATTACAATTCATGCCAGAGGAAATGGCAAATTATTATAATTAAATTCGTCTGCTTCTTCATTTGGAGCACCTAAGGTTTGAGGTACAATGTAATATTTTGGCATCCGGAAACCGAACTTTGTATCAATCTATTAAGTTTGAATAGTTCTCCGTGCGGGACCTAACCTTAACTCCCGGTAGGTGATTGTGGTAATTATTAAGCGTAACTATCTCGTCGTGTACCGTATGCACCTTTGCGGTGCAGTCTGAATGGGTCGCACATTTCCATGTCTTCTTGATATGATTGAGGCAGTAGCTGCGACATATAAACGGGTACTCGTCAACCACCAGCTGTCGCGTACCCCTTACTGAAGTTCTGTAAAAAACTGCAAAGTAACAATGTATTACTGGTCTCATACAACTGTATCAAACAATAAATAGTTTGTTCAAAATACCAAATTTACTAAACATCTTATTCATATTTTATATTTTAAAAATATGGGTATATTTGAAAATACATCGCTATGCTTAATTTCACGTATTTTGTTGGACATCATTAATTTACTCTTTTATTACATTTATTTTTCCATAGATTAAATTTAGTCGTCCACGCTGCCCGTGCGGATTGGCCGACTTCACGCACAACCTTTGAATCTCCTCGCAGGCTTGCGCGCAGGTTTCCTCACGATGTTTTCTTTCCGTAAGAGCGTTGGAAACGTACATAAAATTTAATTCTAAAACACATTGTTTCTTGGCGGGATTTGAACCTGCACCCTCCAGATCGGAAGGCAACAGTTCACACCATTGGGCCACCGACGCTCTACATAGATTATACCTACACATTTATTACATTTTACTTACTTTTGTGTGCAATTTACTCGATTTAGGGGAAATATATTAAAACGATAAGTACGAGTATGTTTAAAAACTTAAATGTATTCAAAACTATGACACACATTGAATTAAAAAAAAAACTAAAATTAATGCATCAGCTCAACTATATTCAGTTGATTTATATACGAGTAGTATGATTACTTAAAGAAATTTGAAAATAAGATATAGAGATACACCTGAAGCGCATGTCACGCACACTAATAGTACATTTGTACTGACTTTGTTATAATTCTATTTAAATTTATAATACTTAACTGCTTAATAGTACTTTTGTAGATTATTATATTTTTACCAATACAAAATACGATAAAAATTGAAAATATAATTTGCTTTATATAATTATTTTGATTACAAATGAATCTGTATTCAACACAATTTTTTTGAAAAGAGTAACTACTGAGTTTCTTGCTGGTTTCTTCTCAGTGGAAAACTACCTCCCGAACCAGTGGTAGCTTCATTTGACATTCATAAGTGTTCTATAAGGACCTAAACTGAATAAACACTTTTCATTTTCATTCGTATACTTTAAACTTTTATTTGCTGAATCAAAAATCCTAATGCAGCTACAGATTTGCCTAACACTAGGCAAATCTGTAGCATGTAGTCATAAATATTTGAACGTATAAATTGTCTAATGTATTTACGTAATCATGTTCTAATGTTGACATTAAACAGTGTCGCCATCTTTGATTTGTAGACATAGTCAATAGTCTTAAAGCTTCCAGTTAGTGTCAACTTCTCGTATATTTTTATGAAATTACTGTATTATATTAAACTAAGTTGTCAAATGGCTAATGTTTGTATTATGTTTTGTAACAATCGTATCGAAATATATACACAATAAATGAAATTCTGGAATCATTTTTTTTAATAACTATTAATAAAAAAAAACATAATTATATTAAAGATCACTAATTAAATGTAGGAACCCATAATTAATGTTCAATCAGATCAGTACAAGTATTTTTATTACCTGAATTTATATAATCATAAGGTATAATCAATACATATATTATATTATCATTTTTTATGCACTTGGAAATTATTATTAATTAATCACAGTTACTCTTAAATAATTCGTGAATTTATTTTGAATTTGTTTAGTTAATGATCTTGCATGTACAACATATTTTTTTATTTTTTAAAAAAGTAAAATGTTTTGTTGTTGTGCCCTTCAGGGTTCACATGTTAACTGCTATTAAAAATGTACACCTTTTAACTTCATGTGGTATGCAATAAAGAATTGAGAATATACGTATAATAGTCGCAATATTAAAATTTATTAATCGGAATTGGTGCAGTGGCGCCACCTTTATAAATACTTTCGTTGACTATTTAGAACAGTTATAACGTTGACTTCCGATTAAACTGTATAAATACTGCTTTTAATCATGTAGTTGATGGATTTCTCTTGTAAAGTGTGAAAGAATAAACATCTCTTACGAAAACTGTTTTACTGTTTTTATACACACTAAAACTATACATTTTCTTACTTTTATTTAGCATTCTAAAAATGAAAGGTATACGGAATGCCTGACACATATTATCATTAGTATCCCGGTACACTTACACTGTTCCACACTTTCCCTCTCACCCATGTTCCATCTTCTAATTCATGATAAAATGGAGGCTCGTGTACATGATGCTTATCATGGTATATGATACCTTCGAGAGGATTCTCTGTTTTACTTATAACTTTACTCTTGCAGCCCTTTAAAATTCCTGAACACCTCCAAAGAACTTTCCCTCCGGTCATCTTGGCGAATCGCTTGAAAGTATGACCGTTTAACATCAATAGGGGGTATTTCCTTCCGAACGGTATCAGACGTACTAAAAACAAAAGCAACGTTACAACAAACATATTTTGGTATTATCTAGGTTCTTGAAATAATTTTCAATTTATATATATATATATGAACATTAATATGTTCAATTACACAAAATCAATACTACCCAAAATAAAAGGTTACAAACGTAATGTACGGATGAATAAACACTTTTTGAATCAATAAAAATGTATTAAAAATGAAATACAATACATCAGAACCTGCTGGTGCAAATTGAACAATTATTTGGTAATTTCAGTACTACACACTATAAATGACTACTACATTACAAATGACAAGACAAGTTTTAAAATCAAAGTAGAATACTTCAAATAATCCGAATATTAAATAATTGCACAGAATACATTAATAATCGTATTTTTAAGTAACTTCTTCTCATCTCAATAAGTAAGCGGTAAGATGAAGATATTTTACCGCTTACATCTAGATGAAACAAATATTTTTTTAATAAAAGGTGATGTTTTTGTGATTTTTATAAACGCAATTTTTAAACAGGTATATATTAAAAAAAATATTTTGTATTTCTAAGAGTAGATGTCATGTAACATTTCAATTCATATAAGTATAGGTAATCTGATGCCCTTTTACCGGTCAACATATTTCTCTTTATAAAACATAGGCTCGACCGCGGCTTTGAAAACTATAATTTAACCGATGTTGTTTTTTTTAAGAAATCCTAGTCCTGACAAACCATTCGGTTTTTACAAACAAATCTTGTCGTGAAAAAACACAAGTTCTTTATCTACTTTGTGCAATCTTTAGAAGCTGATTACATCAGCTCCCTTATTCTGGATAACTATCAATAGACATTGAAAAAAATATTTGAAACTATTATATTTATTCTGATAATTTTAACCGATCTCCTTGAAACATCCATCTACCGGTTTTGCTTCTGCTTCTCGGTGGGTCGTGGTTATGCTCGTTTCTGCATTCTACCTGTTCATCACCCACCAAACATGCACATTTGCAGCCCTTGTGCGTCATCAACATCTCCAAACACCTTGCCCGATCTGTTCGNCCTCATACTCCGTTGTAATTCTTAGAATGCGAGTTCGTTTATTTGCTCTCACCCCTCTTTAGGGATGTCAACGCTGAAACCCGTCATGAGTTTAAGATATCATTATTTTGATTGAAATTTTTTGAATGATATATTTAAAAAAAACTGATAATGCATGAGTGGTCGTTGAGTTGAAATCGCTGTTCCGGGGATCGTTTCATCAGTTCTAGTGACCCTCTGCCACATCAACTCAATATTAATTAAATCTTTACTTTTATGCCTAAGAGACAGATAGTCTCTTATCTAAAATTTTTAATAGGACACTGTAGCTAGTAAAATTACCGGGTATAAGAGACCTAACATCTGTTGTCTCTGGTGTCGGGCACAGTGCGGCATTGACGGAAAAGAATAACTGTCTATCAGTTATTGGTCTCCTTCAATGCTGCTCTGTCATGGTCAGGCGTATCACTTAACATCAGGTGAGCGTCTTGACCGTCCTGTACACATTAACATAAAAAAATAAAATAAAAAAATGTCTAAAGTGTAATCTAAAATGGAAACCTGTTTTGAATTCGTAGCAGTTCAAAATTAAGGAAATTGCCAACCCTATTACTCGCCTCGCTTTGCGATGTTGCCTTCATCTGCTTTTATACGTATAATACTGAATTCCTTGATAGGTACGAACCACTGGTAAATTGTGAATTGACTTTTATAAATTCTGATGGAGTTTACTAACACTAAAAAAAGTATTGTATTTTTGAAGGAGTGAAGACGCTAAGAAGAGAGTAAAACCATCCCGTACCATCATCAATCAATGACACGAAATACCATTTGTACACCTAAAGTAGGTATGATTGACTCATATTGTGTGAGATCGTAGTATCATCCAGAATATACAAGCAGTTTAAGTACATATATCTTCTAAATATATAACTAAAGGGTGGCTGACGTACATAGTGATCTATCAACGCACAGCTCAAATCACTAGAGGGATTAGGCTGAAATTTAGCATACAGGTAGATTTTATGAAGAAGACATCGGATAAGAAAGGATTTTTATTAATTCTATCCCCGAGGGGATACAATAAATGATAAATATTTGCATAAAACTTTGTCAATTTTTAGCCGATCAGACTAAGCTACTATGACGTAGGCATTTACTAAGCAAGGATGTGGATTAATTCTAACCCTAAGTAAAATGTTCTTATATTTTCAAGTGATTGAACTGAAATTACTATGATACTATAATGAAGACGTTTCAAAAGTTACATAAGGTTTTGATAAATTCAACCCCAAGTAAAACTGCAAAAACTATACCTAATTCATAATAACACATCTTAACTCGAGCGAAACCGCGGGCTTAAGCGTTTAAACATATAAAGAGGTAAAAACAAATATCAATTCACAAAAGCAATCCATCTATGCTTTCTAGAAAGATATACCAATAGAGTTTATTTCAATCAATCTAAGACCAATGAAAGCAAACAGATGAAAACAAATCAATTTACATTTTCCCACGTAACTTGTTTACGAGTTTGGAGTGAAACAAGTAAGGGACGTTTTGCTAATAGTGGCAATGTGGATCGATACGCTGCAGCTAAGTAAACGCAAGGATCCTCTGCATATTTGCGATGAGAAATAGAATTGCGACACGTTTCGACAAAAGACAACTAGGGCGACGCCAAAGGGGTACATATTGGCTCACACAACATTATAAATCCTACTCTTTGTCTTACTACCGATTTGTGTTCATAATTAAAAAATATTTTCCAATATTATATTCAATTTAGTCAGATTTTGATATTAATTTTTTCACGATGAATGATTATTACTAATTTAAATGTTAACTATGCGAGGACTGGGATATCTAGCGCAAAATGGAGGAGACCTATGTCCAGCAGTGGACTGCGATAGGTTGAAGAGAGAGAGTGACAGGACAACATTTCATAACGATCTTGGATTTCCCGGTTATCTGTTAAGCCTACTTTATACACAATTACTCATCATCATCAGCCTATAAGAGCCCAATGCAGGACACAGACTTTCCCGTACAGCGTTACTATAGGAAGATTGGGCCGTAACCCACCAAGTGGGCCCTAATGCGGATTAGTAGGTTTCAACGACAACTCTCTTAAGATTGTAGCCAAGACCAATAGCTAAACGTGCTCTCCGTAGCACGAAATCTTCCTTGGCGATTCAGCCTACAATGCTTTTACCAAACTAGGAAAAATCGCACGTGAGTCCCCGGATTGTAACCTACGACCTCTGGGTCACACAGCCAACCACTGCCCGCTAGACCACGGAGGCAGATAGACACTCAGGTAATAAACCTATCGTTACCTAGATTCATGTCATTGAGGGATAGTGCTTAATAAATCTGTATACTGAAGACGGGCGGACACTTGTAAATTATATCGGTCATAAACGTAGAAGTTTGTTAGTGTCAGGTGTGGGGCTATAAATAAATGAATAGCCACTGATATTCACAGCGCATCTTTACCTAATCGTCAATATATTACTTATGCTTAATTTACTTGGTGGTAGACTCGATACTTGTTGGTAGAGTCTTTAGGTAGGTACCACGCAGTGTCAGATATCGTCCCGTAAATAAAGTGCTATGTACTTCTGTGTTTCGACTGAGGGAACTGTAGCTAGTGAAATTACCGGGTACAAGACATCTGTTGTCCAGGTGACGGACGCAGTATGGTGTGCATGACGCATTATGAACCATCGACGACAAAAAGGTGGAGGGCGCTGTGCGGCATTGATGGAGAATAATAATGTTTATCAGTTGTTGGTCTCCCTTCAATGCTGTTCTGTCATGTTAGGCGTATAACTTCATCAGGTAAGCGTCCAGACCTCACCGTGCTGGTCGCACATAAAATATATATTTTGTTAATTTATATGTACAAGAACTATAAAATGTAACCCTTTTTATTGGAATAGCGTGTTTATATAAAAAAATAATAATTACATGTGAATTCGACTAATTATTTACACGTGAAAAATATTGAATAAACATGCTCACAGACCTAAAACGTAAATAAAAAAGAACAAAGCAAAATAATGCCTATATAGCTTCAATGGTGTTGAATAAGCTTACCACATTTCTCATTTAAATATGATTATCATAAAAAGTTGGGGACGCAAGAAAAATAAGGAAAAGCTTTCGCAAAGACAGGCGGAATCTCCAAATGATACGAAATCCGCTTCCTAAAATTATATAAACAATATTAACAAATTTAGCTTAACCATTAGAAACCGTACTCGTTAAATTTTATTTATCAAGTTAATTTTCTTGATAAGGATAAGTTGGATTTAAAAATGCCGGAGTAGCAGTAATATTGTCCTTGCAAACTGCGAACCGCCCTTATCTTTTCTTACCCCTAAAATTTCAGTGTGCGAGTACACCGCGTTAGGGGTGGACGTATTCGCTACCCCTTACGAGATTTACGTGTTGATAAAACATTTTGTGACCAAGACGATTGACTTCTTGTTATTTTTTTTTAAAGCTGTGAGAGTGTTCTCAAATATGGGTAAGTATGCTGAACGTTTACCTGTGATGCAATATACCTATGCGGTTGCAAAACTGCATTATGCATTCTAGCTACGGGGTAGTTTATGGTTGTTTAAGTTTGCAACGTTCCATTTTAAAGTGGTTGATAATTTATTTATGATTTATATTGATGATCAAATACTGTGTTTATTTTTCGTTGGTATATATTTATGAGGAAATCATTGATGTCTACAGCCTAAGGGCTTCCAAATAACTTTCAACGTGAAAAACAAAACGACAACAACATTTGTCTCAAACCATACCAGTAGACTGTCATTAAGCCTCAAATTTGACAGGAAGCTAGTTCTAGGGGTACTAAACAACGGATGAATAAAACTCATGTAGTTTTTTGTAGATATATATATTTTTAATAGAAACACGTCTAAACCATACCTAAGTGTTCATGTATACAAAAGGGGCAGTCCGAAACCTTGCCTGAATTAGGACATGATACTTATACATTTTAAAGATTGAGCGATACTGTTTGAATGGCTGCAGTTTCGTATTATGCAGGCTACATCCAAAAGTAGGAGAGGTTGGCTTGTGCAGTCTTGTCCTGCACATACTTTTTTGACTTGTCACAAAATACGTGTTACATTGAAGTTATTAATCAGAGCCTTTTCTTTGTCACTGATTAATAAATTGGTGTTTAAATTGCTAATGAATATTATGTATTGAAGACTCATGTGGCGTAGTGGTAGAGTACTGAGTTCGATCCTAGTGCAGTACAAATATTTGTGTGCAAGAGTATGTCTGTTTGTATTATTCTGGGAGATAACCACAATCTCTTAAAACAGTATTGTTATAATGATACGTCAGCATTATTATACCAGAAAAGACAAAGTAATATTATTGTAACACTGTTTTAAGAGATGGCGGTAACTACCCAGATTGTTTTTTGTCTTATAAATTAACTATGTATTTACAAAAAAGATATCTTAGTATGTTTACACGTGGTTCAGTACCTATAAGCTCTTTGCTTTTATTGGGGCTAAATATATACAAACGTACATTTTACGTACATGTGCTAGTAACTGAAATATGTAGGTAGTAAAAAAGTAAATAAGTAGGCGCAATTTCTAAATAATTAAATACTTGAACTAAGATAAAACAATATTTTCAGGTAAACAACGAGATAGATATTTTAAAATCGGAAGGCCAAATTTTAACAACGACTCTCCTTCAAGTCATTTTTCACACGTATCTTATCGAGTTTACCACCTATTTACTCACTTTGGTGTGGTATGAATAAACTTTTCTTCATACATCTGATTTAAATGATACTGGTGTCTTTATGGTGGCTCGTTCAGTCGAATCTCATTACCATATTTCATCGCAAGAGCCGGCTTAGATTTAGTGGGAGTCGACGTCCGCTAATGCTATGTTTTTTTAAAGGGTACTCAAGCAAACATCTCATACGACAATGTGTGGTATCTACCTCCAATGATACACCAATGTTACTGATATTGGCTGATGCTAAATTGGTATTTAGCGTCGGTGGCTCAATGGTGTGGACTGTTGCCCTCCTACCGGGAGGGCCGAGGCTCAAATCCCGCCACGTACCAATGTGTTTTCGAATTTTCGAAAAACATATGTACATTATCCGACGCTCTTACTGTGAAGGCAAACATCGTGAGGAAACCTGCGCTCGCCAGCGAAGAGATTCAAAGGTTGTGCGTGAAGTCGTCCAACTCGCACTGGGCCCGCGTGGACGACTAAGGCCTATACACCCTATACGGGTGGGCTCGTGCCCCTCAGTGGGACGTTTAATGAGCTGATGATGATGAAATTGGTATGTTCAAGTAAATATGCTAAGTAAAAGTATTCAGTAGTTTTACGGCCCTTTTCACATTGCAGTCCGGAACGAAGTTACACCAAAAGAACAATTGTTATGTAGGGAAAACTAGATTGAGCTCTTATAGGAGATAATAAACGATCTTTCTCGGTTCCAAATAGTTAATTGAAAGAACTTCCGGTACCGAGGAATTGAGGTTCAAAATATTGTTTCCCATCCCATGAATTCTTTAACTAGAAGACAAACATGAAAATAATACATTTCAAAAATTATCTTGCAGAATATCAAATATTCTGTAATATTATATTAAATGCGATCTTTTATGTATTATACACTTTATTTTTGAATAAGCTTGTAAATTCAAACACAATTATTTATGAATAAATGAAATGAACAAATCTTCAGAAATCTTTTAATTTAAGTCAACCAGACAATGAATCAATCCATAAGGCACATGACCAGGTCTTCCCAAGCCGTATGGGTATTGAGATATTCGACTGTAATTGACCACGCGGGCCCAATGTGGGCTTATATTTACTGCCATTCTGAGATAGTATCCGGGCCATATTTGTATCCATTCTAAGATGGATATCAATGCAAGGAATCGGTCTGCGTATAAATCATTAGGGGAGGCCTTCGTTTAGCAGTGGACGTTCTAGGTTGTAATGATGATGATGATCAGAGCCCTACGGTATAACGTGTCATTCATCAATTAAGTACTGTAGACAATATTATTTGGTCACCCTACTTTACTAGTTAACTAAGTGGTAAACTCAGTACTGAGTCGACTAGGTAGGTACCACCGCAGTGCCAGATATCGTCTCGTGAAACAGGAGTGTTATGCACTTTTGTGTTTCGGGATAAGAGCACTTTAGCTTGTAAAATTACCGGGTATAAGAGACTTAACATCTGTTGTCTCGAATGTCAGGCGTAGTGCGGCATTGATGGAGGATAATAACTGTCTATCAGTCGTTGGTCTCCTTCAATGCCGTTCTGTCATGGTTAGGCATCACTTACCATCAGGTGAGCAGCCTGATCGTCCTGCACAAGTTTAACTTAAGAAAAACTTATTCATTACTTAACTAAGATTAACTACCTCTGTGATCTATGGTCTGAGCGTGAATTTAGATCGCTGAGTAATCGGAGGGTCATGAATTCGAATCTCACGGAAACCGAATACTAAGTAAAAGTATTTTTTTGCGATTCTTCCCAGTTTGGTCAGCACATTGCTGAATCACATGAATGTCTGTAACAATACGATTAAGTGTTTATTTTCGTGTAGTATTTAAATTTGTTAATACAATTTCAAAGTTCCAAGATTCATATTTTTTAATATAATATATATAATATATATATTTTTTTTATAATAAATAATTCAAAATAATATTTATCTTTATAATTCGTCCTCCCGTCTCTTTAATTCACGGAGGTGATAAATATGTGTTTTATATAGTTTGGTATTTTGTCGAAATCGTTCTATAGAACAATAGAAGGTACTGAATTTAAACATGTCATTAGTGTTGATGTCCTGATAATGGATCTTATTGAAAACACCTAGTGTAACTATTTTCATAGCATGTTGAACAAATTTGAGTTGATTCCAAACATTTCCAACATATTACACATCAAAAAAGTAATCATAGAGTTAAAATAAACATTAAAACTTACGCTTCGTAGGAGAATGGGATTGGAGCAAACAAAATGGCACGACACTCTTCCCTGCGAGTTCCTTACAAACTTTGACTAACTTTAAAATTCAAGTTTGTTTTATTGCCTCTTGGGAACGGGGATCTGTGTTATTTTTAATATAACTTTTTTACCTTTGAGCGCATTTTATAAAAAAACGTAATTAATTGTCATAATACGTTTTACTATAAGAATTATTACAGAAAGGTGAAGGAAAACATTGTGAGGAAATATGCGCACGCCTGCGTTAAGATTCAAAAGTCGTGCGTGAAGTCGGCAAATCCGCACTGGGCCCGCGTGGACGAATAGGCCTAATCACCCTTACCGGGTAGGCTCGTGTCCCTCGGTGAGGACGTGTGATGAGCTGATGATATTGATCTGAACTGATACTTAAATTATAGATTTCAATGCGCTAAGCCATTAGCTATAACGCTTAAGTTTCAGACTACGTTCTTGAACAATAAAAAATTTTTTGCAAGTACATTTGGTACATATATTTTAAAAATACAAGTAATAAACAAAACGTGTGACATCCATCACCGATTATAAAACCATAAACAAGTCCGGATCCGATGTCTCTGATAACTTGTTACCTAACATTTACAATGGGACAAAACAGATCGAAAGTTTGATTTATATATTTTGTTATGACTGCTTCTTTGTTAAAAAGGGTGGGTGAACCGCCTTTGCTGGCATAGAGCCAAGTGGAACAGTAGGTAACTTTATATCTTAGGCATCTGTCGATTGTCCCCGATAGAATATCAAGGATAATGATATCGTGTTCGGCTAAAGAAATACAATTTTTATTTGAAATTTAGTGTTTGCAAAGTTTTTTAGTTTTAAGTAAGGTACCTACTCTAAACTTAGTGACACTTTACGAGTATGGAAAAAACTTTCATCAATATAGGTAGGTATTAATAAAGATTTCTTAGTATCATCATCATCATTATCAGCTCATTAAACGTCCCCACCGAGGGGCATAAGCCTGTCCGTAAGGGTGTTTAGGCCTGAGTCGTCCACGCGGGCCACATTCACATGTTTTCGCCAGCGTAACAGCTTCTGTTATATGTACATAGAATTTTGAAAATTCAAAAAGACATTGGTATTGGCGGGATTTTAACCTGCACCCTTCAGATCGGAGGGCATCAGTCCAAACCAATGAGCCACCGACGCTTTAATACAATAGAGCTAGATAAAGCAAGATTCGTTTGGTGTTGCGGTTGAGACGTCGGCTGCAATACCAGTTCCGTTCGATCTCCGGCAGTGCAAACATTTGTGTGCATGAACATTTCTGTTTGTAATGGTGTTTTCTTTGTGTATATATATATATATATATGATATATATATATATATATATATATATATATATATATATATATATATATATATATATATATATATATATATATATATATATATATATATATATATATATATTATATATATGTATGTATTTATTAAAAATAATGTATATTATTTTATTATTTATTCAATAACAAGTTAATGTTAAAACAATTTATTGTTGATGTAGATGATTTTGTTTCCACAAACATTCTATTTTATGTTAGATATGATCTAAAAGAAATCCAATAAGTTTCCGAGATACATAGTAATGTAATTTTAAAACAAGCAACTCTATCCACCATATCAAAAGCTGAACTCAGGTCTAGAAGAGTCCAGCTACTTTTTTTTTACCGTTTAGATTAATGCACTATGTCATTAATAGGTATCTAAAGCTTCCAAAGTAACCTATACCTCTGCATATCCAAACTGCCTAGGTATAAGTATGTTATCCGTTGTTTATTACCCATAATACAGGCTTTACGCTTAACTTGGGGCTAGATGGCGCTGTTTGAATGTCAGTGGATATTTATTTATTTATTTTATTCTTGTATAGCGCGTTGCAACGTCGGGAATCACAAATGTAAAATGAATGCGAACATTTGTGTTGAACCCAAGCGAAACCTAGAAAGTTGTCGGAATTCCCTGATTGTACTTGTTGACTCTAAGGGGAGGAACTTTCATTTGCTCTTAGGAAAAAAATAAGGAAAACGTAATAATAACGATTTCTACATTTTCCAGTCTCTCTGCGAATGTTCTGGAATCGTAGAATTTACTAGGTTTATCTAACTACATAAACTGTCGTCGTGGCTCAATGGTGACTGTTGCCTTTGATCTGGTGGGCACAGGTTCAAATCCGTCACGAACCATGTTTTTTATAAATTTGAAATTATATGTACGTTATTCGACGCACATATAATTTCTAACTTGGCCGTTGAAGGGTGCACAAGATACAAAACCAGGCGCTCCATGACACCATTGCACCAATCTGTCGCCAGAACGCTAGAAGCTACCTATTGACAATAAAATTTGCCATTGGAAAACGGTGATTCAATAACCAGTCAATTGTAGGCTTGATAAAGCCACTAACGTATAAAGAATGTTCAACAGCCAAGTCACACAACAATCATCATTATAAAGTAATCGCAGTAAGGAACCTTAGACTTCGCACGTCTATGTCTTGATTTTAATACTTTTTAAAGATAATCAAGCAGCTCCATCAAGACTTGGCTAGATTTTTTACAGAATGTTTTTGAAAACTTGAAAGGAAAATTGAACGACCCATTGGTTTAATGTTGAGACGTCGGCTACTACACCAATGCTTTCGGTTCGATTCCCGGGCAGTACAAATATTATGTGCATGAACATGTCTGTTTGTATTGCTGTAGCGCGCTCGACTTGGCGGGCACTACCTGCCTCCCGATTTTTGACATATATATTTGTTAAGAAGCGGTATGTCGATCTCTTGTAGTTTGGCTGCCTCTGTTATATAATCAACGTCTTCAGTACTCCAGATCTTCGATTATTCAGATTACCCCAGATCCCCATCAATTCACATTGTCGACGTTTCCAGAATCGCTTATTTGCTTAAAAACATCACTTAATCCAACAGCTTTTGTTTCGAATCTGGTATTTAATTTAAGGGATAGAATTCTTAAAGAATCTCTGCGGTACGCCGTTGAAATAGTTTTCCAAAGTTGCACTAATCTGCGGAAACTTAAGATAATTAATGCTATGGACATAAACGGATAAAAAAGTCAGTATCCTGAGGAACCGTAACACTTGTTATAAATATCTTAATAAACTATAATGTTAAAAGTATTATATTCATTCACGCAAAACTTTGAGACGGATTTTAATAAAACTAACCAATAATAATAATATTATAATAAAGGCCTATATATCAGAAAAACACAAAGGCTACAATGTTTTAAAGATTTTGTGTGCTTGTTCAAATTCGAACGATAAGTTTCAATTAGTAGGAAAAAGTCTACAATTCTGACATGCGCTCCTCAACGTTACGTCGTACAACACATGTTATTTGTAAGGATGTATATCCAAAACAGATCATCATCATCATCATTACAGCCCATTATCCACTGCTGAACGAAGCCTCCCCTAATGATCACGCGGACCGATCCTTGCAGTTGACATCCATCTGCTACCGCCACCTTAACCAGATCATCCGCCATCTGGTGGGGGTCGGCCTACGCTTCGCTTTCCGTTACGTGGACGCCACTCGAAACCTTTCCGCCCCATCGGCCATCGTTCTACGCACTATATGCCCTGCCCACTGCCACTTCAACTTGCTAATCCTCTGGCTATGTCGGTCACCCTAGTTCTCCTACGGATATCATCGTTTCGGATTTTATCGCGTAGGGAGACACCTAACATAGCCTCTCCATAGCACGCTGAGCAACCTTGAGTCTATTCAAGAGCCCTTAGTGAGCGACCACGTTTCGCTTCCGTATGTCATAACTGGCAACACACACTGGTCAAAGACCTTCGTCTTGAACACTGAGGTATTTTGGACGAAAACAGATATTTATGTATAATCCACCAAAAACATTTTATGTAAAATGTTGCCACGACCATATATGGGTTGCGCTGTGAAAAAGATATCAGATCTCATGTAGAGCTAATCGTCTGAATCTACACGACCTAATCCTACCGACCCTTACTTCAACAAATTCTACATATCAGTAAATATGTACGGCTTCGCCGTTTCGGTACCTTCCTGGAGGTGATGCCAATATTTCTGATCTTAAAGTAAGTAAGATGTCAAATTAGTTGAACATGATCAGTAGTGTTTAGATATCCAAGTCAAAATTACGTTGGATAAATAAAAACATAAATTAACTATCACTAAAAGTGATAAATAAAAATGCCAAAATATTCTTCACAAATAAACACTCGTGGCAGAAATTCTAGGCACTTGTGGACCCACGGTTTGTTAACTTAATCACGGGCCGGAGCTTCTAGTTAGAATTCTGATTTGATTTCGGATATTTGTATCGGCAGCAGATGTTTTGGATTTCAGTAAATAGTACGTATTGGGGATGTATTAATTACTCGGATTAATTACATTACAACACCGATATATTTGGCTTACAGAAACGCGTTTTCCTTTGTTTATTCCTAGTGTCACTTATGTAATAGGTCAGGTAAAAAGTCTTCACATATATACCAATTGTACCTGGCTGGTTTCGATTGCTTTGAAAAGTTTAAATTTTATTTCAATTCCAAATTCAAATTAGGAAAGTGCGTGATTGTTATTTGTTTTTCTTACAGTCGAAATAAATGAATCTAATGAAGATATTATTACATTTCAAAATTTTACTACAAAACGCGGTGAAAAAAAACGCAAGCCGCGAAAAAAATTGCAATATTTACGGAACTAGTGCAGTGACTGTCAGAGTAGCACAAATTTGGTTTTAAGCGTTTTTAAGCCAAACATTTTGATGTCAAATATGCACATTGTGGACAAAGAAGATGCCATTTGAGAAAAAGTGCAGGATATTGGTACATCAGTAGAATTTGACGACGTAGCTGAAGAACTGAGAACTGACCACAAAAAAAGATAAGTTTTAGATTTGTCTGGCTCTCATCTAACCTTACGTTAATGACGATGCAGACGAAGGTAGAGCATGCTCAAGCTGGGAGTTTCTCTCTTTAGCAGCTCGCATGAAAAAGATAGAATCGAAGCGATAAGTGAATTGGAGGTAGATCCACAGTATACGGATGCATTCCGTCCTTCGAATTCAGAATGTTTTAACCTAAAATGATACCACAATTTTTATTATGAATTCTTTAATGTGTTTTGCGTTCTTAACGTATACCGACTGGGTTGCTATAACCCATTAAATATTGCTCGTCAAATATTTTCATGGGTTTCTCTTTAGATTGCATTACAATGAAGAATACATAACATATTTAAGTGCCACACCTTCTGGCAAGATACTTCTAGAGATGTTCTTAAAATATTTTATAGCAGTATCTTATTGTTTTTCAATGTAACTGTACACGAATACATTTCACTGAAATTCCAATAGATGGAGGTGATCATATTAGCTTAACAACTGTTATTAGCTTTTATTATAGTTTCTTCGTTTATATTAATTATTTTTTGTTAATGATTAAAATGTCACCAGGGAGTTTTCATAATGTGGATATGATTTAAGGTGGTACGAAGTTTGCTGGGTCAGATATTTGAGATATAATAGACAAAAACATGGCTAATGCCTCCAGGGAGCCAAAATATTGATAAAGTTTAAAAGGCGGTACGAAGTTTGCGGATTCATGTAGTGAAGATTTAAATAACCGACATTTTAAAACGTAAACACATTACTTGGTTCAATAGTATTTTTTTTAATAACAATATTTGTTGCCATTGAAATTCACAGCACTCCACATAATTGCCAATGCTAGGATGGCGTTAAAGTCGTCTAGAATCAATAGCGAGTTATCTTAACAAATGACTTATTGCATAACTTGATGCGTATATTGTTATTATCTCTACGTTCATTAATGAAGTTCTCTCAGTCTTCAAGAATTTCCAAGATACGATGCACAAATAATAAAATTAGTATAATGTTTCGGAGATTGATTCAATTAATTTAATCAATTTACTGTTACATGTCTTGAAAGTTCAAGAGCTTTGTATTATCGAGGTCGATCAACTCATTGTCTATTTGTAATTTGGGACGTTATTTGCCTTTTCACCCGATTGCCGAAACAGTGTTATGTTTTCCAAGCGTAAGCCTAAACGGTTTAACGGATTTTAACATAATGAGGTGTCATTAGATTTTTCTTCATAGCGCTAGTGTACATTAAAAGTATTAAAATTGAAGCGGATTTTCATCATTATCAGCACATTAAACGTCCCCACCGAGGGGCATGAATCTACCCGTATAGGGTGATTAGGCCTTAGTCGTCCACTGGACGGCGACTGGGACGACTGGCGGCTTGGACGACTTCACACACAACCTTTGAATCTTTCGCAGGCGTGCGCAGGTTTCCTCACGATGTTTTCTTTCACCGTAAGAGCGTCGGATAACGAACATATATTATTCAAAAATTCGAAAACACATTGGTACGTTGCGGGATTTGAACAGTTTTGTGTGAGGTCTACACCATTGATCCACCGACGATTTTAAACGCAATTTATTGTTTAAAAAACCAATCCCATCGAGTGGGGTATAGTTAATATGATTATATTATACTTGATAACATAATTTCGATTGAAAGTTTTTAGTGCAAAATTAAAGCGCTCGGAAACATGGAGTTAACTATGATGTTAAATATTATACAACTAAATTTATGATTTTCCTAAGATGATAATATTACTTTCTATTCAACCTATCGCAGTCCACTGCTGGACATAGGTATCTCCCATTTTGCGCCAGATATCCCGGTCCTCCGCTTTTCTCATCCAGCCCTCACTAGCGACCTTTCGCAAGTCGTCGGTCCATCAGGCCGGAGGGCGTCCTACGTCACGCTTACCGAGACACGGTCTCTACTCCAGAACTCGTCTGCTCCAATGGCCATGGATTCTGCGACATTCGTGACCGACCCACTATTGCTTTATCAAGCCATTAAACATTTTTAAAAAAAATCCGTTGTTACGAGATAGTTTGATGAACCGTTCTTTTATTTGAACAGTAGGAACACACACACATGTATTTTTCATACACCAAGTTTTATACTTATTCAGGATTTATTTCTTTCATTTTGGTAGTATTTTATAGCAGAACTATTGTGAATCAGACAATGTCACAGTTGGAAGAAGATGACGACGTGTTTGCGACTGGTTTTTCGTTACACCTGATAATTAGAAAATTGTGACAGCGGAGAGTTTGCAGTACATATAAATATTTTGTCAAGGAATCAGTTACTTGCAGAGGCTGAACTCCGGGTCATCAGAAAGTGTCAAGCCTATTCTAGGATAGGCGCAAGAGTTTATTGTACTCGATCGACCTTATAACCAGCCTCCACAATTGGCTCTTCGTCGACGGTAACATAGCTATCTCATAAGAGACGTTTTAAAGTGCAGGATAGGAGGTATTTTAGAAAAGTCTGAGTAAGAAGGAGTATTGTAAACTAGATATCCTGAATAACAAAGGTTTAGTGCAGTTTTCAGTGTTCAGTGCCATTTTTAAAAGAAGATGTATCTGCTGTCCTGATTTCAGTGCTAGTCGAGGCGATTGTATTAATTGCTTTTAGAACGTCGTCAAGTCTTATTTTGTTATGTCTCTATGTGTGAAAACTTTTAAATATAAGCTCACGGCCTTGAAAGTTCAGTTAAAGCAAAAATGAAATCGAGCAACTTCATTGTAAAAGTAATCAACTACATGTCCATACACGAATGTAATGAACGCATTATATGCCCACATACTTTGCAAGTTATTCTCAAAGTCAGCAACTTAACAGTCGATCGACCTTATCAATTCGTTCACCTTTAGAAGTTTTTATTATCTTGAAGCATTGATAATTGAGTTTTCTATCAAATCAATATTTATTGTTAAGTTTCATTAAAATTTCTTATCGAACCGATCGGTGAATAAGTTTTCATTAATGGCGTCATACAAAAAGACTCGTTATTGGAAATTAAATCACGGCATTCTCTGTGATTGGTTGTCAGGATAATTAAATTTTAGCTTTATTATACAATAGAATACAATAGATTGAGGATTAAACTGAGTTTTGTTATATATGTATATATATTATTTATAACTTTGTATTAAACAAATGTGAAATTAACGGGTCTAAGAGACCTAACATCTGTTGTCTCGGGAATGAGCATAGTGCAGCATTGATGGTGAATCATAACTATCAGTTGTTGGCCAAGACAGAAAAGGCATGAGGGACCAAAATTATAGAAAGATCCGAAGCTCATATAAAATTATTACACCCTAATATTATCGTCATAACTATCCACAATTAAGTATATTCTTTATTTGTTGAATTAAAAAGAAAGAACGAATTATAAAAAGTGTATTCGGAGTGCTGTCGTTGATTTTTATGAAGTAAAAAACTGTAACGTCGTAATGTTTTGCTGCCAAAGAAAATAATGAAATTAAGTCGTTTTAACATATCGGAAAAGTATTTTAGTTGATCAACCTGTATTTACCTATCCTATGGACTCGAAACAGTGAACCCAGAATATGTATGACCAAATTTTCCATCTCAATTCAATTATTAATACTTCTTCTCTACTAGACGAGGAATTGTAGAAAACCGCTCATTTGNTGAACCAGAATATGTTGACCAAATTTTCCACTCATTCAATTCACTTTACTACTTTCTCTATGCCGGAATTGTCTAGAAAACCGCTCATTTGCATGTACTTTCAAATGTAAATCGTATTACAAGAGGCTATACCTGAGGGGCACATTTCCATCTTTCTTTTGAAATAGCGTGAGCTTTTCGAATAGAGGTTTACATTAAATTCAGCTTAATCTTACTTAAAGAACATTTTTTTATACTAGCTTTAGCACGCGTCTTGTTATTTGCGTAAATTAAGCTAAATACGCCTATATTAGTCCTTATTGCATCAGCTATCTCCCAGTAAAAGTTCCATCAAAATCAGTCCAGAAAGAATGCGTGCATGTTTAATTGTGGGTGTATGCGTGTTCAAATCCATGTGCGTGTGTGTGTTAGGTAGTCTCAATATGGTTATGGAGTCAACAAGGCATTTCCCACTAGTTACCTACTTGGGCTTGCATGAGTTGCCAAAAAAATATTTTAAGCAAGTATTTGATTATACTTACAGAATAAATGTGTACTCAATGTTTAAGCCTGTTACAACGAAGAATCCATCTAACGTTGTCGGAAAACCACGATACAAATCTACGTGTAACCAATATTGAATACCGTGTTAATTTATTTTTTTAATTGATTTTTCGCCACTAAAGCCTCACGTATTCCATTACGCTCCAAAAGCTCATAGTAGGAGTTACTCTTCGAATTTTAAAGCTTTTTTCAAAGGGAAAACTATGTTCCCCTTGACTAGGCTTAAAGAAAATACTAGATTAATGAAAAAAGCACTTTAGGCAAAATTTCAGTTGTATAAAATGCAACAAATTAAGAGGATCAAATAACATAACACCATGTGTTTAAGATAAGTCAGAAAATTGCTTTCTTGTGTTATGTAGGCAGATCTAACCTATTTTATGATATAAATATTTCAATGGCGGGTGAAGTAGTAAGAGCGTTGGTGACTCAGTGTGGACTGTAGCCTTCGAATCTGGAGGGTGCAGGTTCAAATCCTGCCACGCACCAATGCACTTTCGAAATTATATGTACGTTTATCAGACGCTGTTATATTGAAGGAATACATAACAGAAAAGCACGCCTGTGGAGAGATTTGAAGGTTATACGTGAAGTCGGCCAATACGCACTGGGCCCGCGTGAACGACTAAGACCTATACACCCTATACGGGTCGGCTGGTGCAGCGCGCCGCGGTTTCTCACCCGCAAAGTTTCCGTTCCCGTGAGAATTTAGGAATAATATTTAGCCCGTGTGTTATTCTGATATATTAACTTCATTGAAAAAAGTTTTTTAAGAATCCGTTCTGATGTTTAAACGTGAAGAACTAACAAAGATATTGAAAAAATTGTGGCACGACTACTTCAATACCAAATTTACGATACAAATGCAATTGTATTTACATATAAAGATTACATAGACAGAAAAATATCTCAATAGCATGACCGAAAGGTCAAATAAGGTTTTACCAATGACTAAACAAAAATATAAAACATACAGCTCCTTCCTTTTGATCGGTTTCAAATGAGAGGAGCTTGAATCGTCAACGATGCGTTTATTTCTGATCGACTTGAACCTTTCAATTTGCATAAAGGGATGGTAGTTTGCATTCTTTATCCCATATTTACAAAGTGGGATTAGCTTTTTGAACTTGTCCTTTCTACCTAAGTACTAAACTGGAAATAAGATTTTTGGTAAAATATTATTTTCACCACATGGTTAAAGTCACACAACGTACTTTCACACATGATAAAACTGTTAATCCGTTGACTACTAGGAATCCAGACACAATAAAAATTGATTGTTTGTGACGCTTTAGAGCGTCTCTGGTGGTCAAAGGTTTAATCATAATGCGGATACGTTTCTTCCAAAACTGACAATGACTGTCTATAAAAGTGAATGCTTTAAGACAATGGAGCTGAGAGAAGTGGCGAATAGAATCGATTGTCGCTGCTTGCGATTCACATTAATCACTTAAAAGTATCACATAACAATACTATTTTCACATAAATTATGTTTTAAGCACACAGGTTTCAGACTATATTATATATATCTAGCGAAATATCGCCGATCCGTGAAATATAAGTGTTTTGCACTTATGTGTTTCGGGGTGAGAGCACTGTAGCTAGTAAAATTACTAGGTATAAGAGACCTAACATCTGTTTTCTCGGGTGTGGGGCGCAGTGCGGTACTGCAAGCCGATCGCGCTAAATTTTGACATCTATAACGTAACTACACTTGGACCGAAATACAACTTTTTGGTCAATTCCATATCGCGCTAATCATTTGACAGCTAGTTCAGACGAAATTGAAGCTTAATTTTCTAGCAATACCGAATATCGAAAATTTAACTACAACAGGATTGGAAGAATATCGCAACTACATCAATATTATAATCGAAACGTTTCGTTTTAAAATAACGCGATCGGCCTGCTGGTGGGGACTATTTATCAGTTGTTGGCCTGAATACCTTTAACTAGTTACTTTATGCAGCACAGACATAATTGACTGATAAAGAGAAAAAAATAATCATTTTCATCATTACAGCCTAAAATGCCCACTGCTGAAAAGGCCTCCCCTAATGATGTCCACGTGGACCGATCCCTTGCAGCTTGCAGTTGACATCCACCTGCTACCCGCCACCTTAACCAGGCCATCAGTCCATCTAGTTGGGGGTTAATTTATAATTAACGATTCAAAAGCATTTTTTATTTATCTATCAACGAGTTTTTTAATAAACTTAAACTTAATTTGAGTTTGAAAAAACATTGTTTGTACAATGTTTTTTCAACGAGGAAAATGTATTAAATAGCAAGAAAATTTTACTTCTGATCTTGACCTATCACGTTCAGCTTTCACGCCACAGCGCCTACGCGAGCTTTTCTAATCAGCGAACCATCTTACGAAATTATTTCAAAACAACTACAAGTTTTGCCCACCACGAACTTATTTCGGGCTTTTCACATTCAACCGCTATATCTTCTGCACTGAATAAACTGCTGGTTTAATCTAGATTAAAAAAATGCCAGTAGAAGATTTTTTTTATTAAACAGGAGCCAAGCGAGTATACGGTTCACCTGATGGTAATAAACACCGCCGCCTATGAAAATTTTCAGTGGTAGACTCGGTACTGAGTCGTCTAAGTAGGTACCACCACAGTGCCAGATAGCGTCCCGTGAAACAGAAGTATTTTGCACTTCTGTGTTTTGGGATGAGGGCTCTATGTCTAGAAAAAAAACCAGGTATAAAAAACTAACATCTGTTGCCTGGGGTGACGGGCATAGTGCAGTGTTGATGGGGAATAATAACTACCTATCTGTTATTGGTT